>CM077112.1:20997664-21033407 GCA_039619505.1 Cimex hemipterus
TGTTTTGGGGTTTTCTTCCACCACTGATCGCAGAACATCATCATTAAGAGAGGAAGGCCTTCCACGACCTTCTTCATCTTCAAGGCTGAAATCTCCCTCCCGAAATTTTTTAAACCACCTTTGCACAGTGCACTCATTAACACAACCCTCGCCCCAGACTTGGTTAATGTTTCTAGCCGTTTGGGCTCCGCTTCGGCCGAGTTTAAACTCGTAAAAGAAAATCGTACGAAATGCTCGCTTTGACATTATAAGGATGACTGAATTATTTCCAAGTAGCGGAATGCTACAGAGGTAAACAAACAATATCATTTGGAAGAGGATTAATAAGTGTTGACATTCATACAAATGAGTAATCCTGTAAACGTAAACAGAATATTTTATATAGATTTTTTTTAATGAAAACTTAAAATCCTGCATTATTTTCCGGACAACCCAATAGTATTTTCCCTAGTTCTTTGATTGTCTTCCTGAAGTTAGAATGCTGTGCAGTTTTTATTTGTTTCTATTATTTTACTTATTTTTTATATAATAGTTCCTCCAGTGTAGGTTACCCAAATAACTAAGGGAATTGATAGTAGAAACTTTTGTTTATTTATCAATGTCTTAATTAATTAATATTATATTCCTTAAACGCGAATTAAGGCACATTAGTGATACATTTCTTAACAACTTACATGCATATATACGATATATTCTATATATACTTGAAGATAAACAACTGGACACTAGTATTTTCTCATTTATTTCGAACTAAAGCTACTTTTACTATATCCGTTAGAACATTGTAATGTAAATCAAATAAAACGAGATGAGAAATTTTAGTTACAATAAATTAATAGTTAAAGTTTAATATATCACTAAATAATTTTCCGGTGTTTTGGTAATTTTTTTTTTCAAGTCATCATATTTAAATTTTTTTGTGAATTTCTGATCTTGTTTAATAATGTTTTGAATTAAAATAGTTGTATTATAATTGATATAACGATAAAAATACATTTTGAGATAGATAACGAAATAGGTATGTCCGGTTTTTGAATTTGAGCTTAGTTTTATCGCCCACGATTTATGTCAAAACATTTTTTAAAGAGATTTCAATTAAAAACACGTTGACCTCGATTAAAATTATATAAGGTTACTCAGAGTAATGAAGATTAGGGTAGCTTAGTTAGCGATAATTTTGTTTTACGATTGTGCGGTTGGATCCCGGTCACCGTTTTGGCTATTAGCGTCCATTCTCCGGGTTATAAATTTTTTCAAATAAATCACATCTTAACGATTTCGAGTTGGAGGGAATCGAAGTGGACGAAGCACCTTCGCCGGAACGGATCGTGCGTGAAATTCAAAGATGTATGATTGGCTACCAAACTCGTTTCACTGTCGTTTCGATCTGCTACCGCCGCCCTACTAAATCCGATGGATTATCGTTTCTATGTAAAACGTCATTCAATTAGCACCATTCGATCATGTGGCCGGATTTCGCTCATCGGTCCGAATTCAAGACTAGAAGAATTTCTTTTAAAATGGGCGTGTTTAAGGACAATTAGAATTTTATTCTTTACCTTCCCATCATTTTTTGAGAGTTTTACATATAGTTTTTTCGGACTGAGCAAAAGAAAGCGCTCTTGTATCTTATTTTCTTAGAAGTCCGAACAAGCGATTAATTAAAATAAATCCTGGTTCGATTGCTGAAACACTAGGCCTCTGGCTTTGATTTCATCACGCCTCAAATTCTCCCACAATTCCCCAAGAATGTCATCTTTCTACTCACTTCTACTCAATAGTATACACCGTACCACCATGTCCCCTTTACTCTGAAAATACTATAGTATTATCCTGTCTCCAAAACCCGGTAAACCCTCCCACAATGATTCTTCCTACCATTCAAACAACCTATTCCCTTTGGCCTACACTACGACCATCAGTTGGTTTTCGACCACCAAGACCACTCGAACGTTTTCAAATACCCTCTGTTCTTCGTTCGTACCTAACCAATGATTCTTCACAGTACGCAGGTTCAGACAAAATTGACTATTGTCCTGAGAGAGCGGGAGTGCCTTCTTCCCGTTTACTCGGTGTCCTAAAAAGGACATTGAGGATCTTTAATATCCACACCTAGCCTATTCGGCCTTATCGGACTTTTGATTCTCAAGATGAGGGCTGATGTAGCTCCGCATACCGCAGAAGGGTGTTACTGCCCCAGCGTTTGTGTTGAGACAGCTCAGCTCCCGAGGGGCCAGGACAACCTTGCTCTCCGCTTGCCCATACCATCAGTCGGGTCCACATTACGCTTCGACCGTATGCCGCGCGCAAAGGGCTACCTACTTCAGCGTGGCCTTCCACTCACTTCCTATATAGTCCTACGTGGAAACCATACTCAAATAGGAGCAACCGATTCACTACCCGTTCATATCCACTACTACTCATCCATTCGGGGACTTTTCAGCGTAATCATTGCGTCCTCAACGCTTATACCCTGCCGTCCGATCCGCCGTATTCTGTGAGGTCCATTATCGTTATCGATGGTCATGCGCAAGTTTCATACGAAGGTCACAGATAGAGAACAGACTCTCTAAGTACTCGCTCTCACCACGGCCAGCTACGCGTCCATTCCCATGGTAACAAGGGTCTTGCAACATTTCTGTTACCCCATAATACAGATGCTTATGCATTCCTCTGTGCAGATGGGATCTGGTGCCCTTCCCCTCATGTGCCTCTGATACGGTACCCGCCGTCCCATGCAGACTCTAGGCTGACAAGAGTACAGCTTGTGCTTTAGAGAGGTTGCCAAGCGTTCATCTTTATTTTGCACCTGGACTGACCCCTTGAGGTCTAAGGTTGGGAGGGGTCGCAGAAAACAATGGAAGAGCCTGTAATGAGGAAGGAACGTGGATGAGGGCACGAGGTACACCTTTTTTGGGCTCCGAGCCTTGAGGGTTTGTTAGAGCGGGAGTACAGTAGAACTGTACTGCCTATCCTTTAGCACCTCAACACCGCAGAATCCCTCTGCGCTCTCTACAACCCAATACGACACAGCTGTGCTAATCTCTCATCCCGATCCTACAATCTCTTCGGACCAGCACCAGGCACATGTCCTTAAAAAAGCGGAATGGAGCAAACATTGGCGTCCAAAGCTCAATGAAAGCAAATGACTCATATATCTACCATTAGATGGAGAAACCACTAAAACAAAATTCCTCAATAGAACTCCTACCCCAAAAACAGACTGCATGTGCTATCTTGGGTTGTGTCTAGACCCAACACTAACCTGGAACCCACGCATTCAAATAAACGGACAGGTTTCCAACTTTTGCACTACAGGCAAGGAAATCTATCGTTTCAACAAAAAAACAAAAAATAAACTCAATTTACAAGACAATAGTATAACCAAATGGACATACTGACTAGGGGGGGGGTATAGTCAATGCTCCTTATTTCGTTCACAAGACCCTTCACAATGATATAAATATCCCTCTCGTGCAAAAAAAGAATCTCCACATTTTCCCCTTTACAATGAACTTTACTCTCACCCCAATCTAGTTTCCCATTCTTAATCCAACAGAGACCACCCTTATAATACAACCAGACGACTGAAGAGGATCTGACCTCGCGACCTACTAAACGAGATTTAGTCCTTGCGCCTAGTTGGCAGGAAACAATGATTATTACTCTCGCGATACATGATCCATGTCATATGTAAATTCAACTCATTACATATTTTAAATAAGGGTTGTAAGAAATATAGCACATTAAAAATATTAATCACCTATATTTAAACCTTAAAAAGGCTCGAGCGTTGAAACTACACAACAACTTTTTGTTTCGTTCGGCCAGCTTTCGCCTCAAACCCACAGAGTTTATTCAGTCGTAAAAAATCCCTATTTTCACATGTTTTTCTTTAGCGAAATTGTCAATTAATACATTTTTTAATCAAACTCTTTGTAGTTTAGAAAGTAAAGGTAGGCGAAATAAAATCTCAACGGAAGTTTAGCTTCAAATAATAATTATGAAGACCGTCTGTCTTAGCTGTTTTCACTCATGCGCTTTAATTTTGACAAAAGGACGAAAGTCCTTGAACGGTAATGTATGCCCCTAAGCGAGCAGTGTGGGCCAGACAATGCTATACTTTCCTAACAGGTTTTACATGCTAAACACTCCGCCTTTAAATGATAATCTATCTTATTATTCGGCATATCGTTCACTTTCAGTTTGATATCTTTAAAGTCGTTCCTCATTTGGGCCACTGGAGTGTAGCCGACCTGTCCATCCGACGGCCGGCAAGCGGCTAGATTCTTTTCGGCTTTTTGATCTTAATTTATCATATCAATCTGCCTAATCTCGGTAGTCTCCCTGACAGACGCCGTTCTTGTCCAAGTCGAAATAAGCGCGCGTGGCAATTTGCAAAATTGACGAACTTAAAAAGAATTCGTCTGACTATGTCTGAGGTGTTTCAACGTGCTTGTGGCAGGTACGATAAATAGATAAAATGCTTTATTTTTAAACATACACATTATACCATAAATAAAAAAATACCAAGTTTATTTAACATAATTTACACGAACTGTATGAGCTTTGTTACCCTTTTCAAAATCAAAAACAAATAAAAATGTAAAAAAACCTTTTTGTACCCTTTAATACCGAGTATTTCAAACTCTGGATGACACGTTCATACACGTCGCATAGTTGGTCTCAAATGTGTTCAAATCTGAACTTCGAGCTGGCCACACCAAGCACTCTATTCCAACCTCAATCTGGCACTCATACACCTGACATTATGCTAAATTACCAATAATGCGAAACTTCAACAAAATAGAGAAGATAAGCAGACCAAATTCGGAAATGAGAAACTGGACCTATAGTTATTTTATTAATTTATTGTTTCTTGTGATTATAAATATGATGATGACATTTTCTTTGCTAACAGCTCGGAAGCTTAAAATTTCCTAATGAAGAATTTACAATTTGGCAAAAAAATAAAAAAATAAAAAATAAATAAATAAAAATAAAAAGAGCAGCATGGCTATGATATGGTAGGGTGATAAAGATACAGGGAAGCAGGGTTTGTACTCCCAAGGCACTGCAGCCTTCTGGCTTATTGTACCTTCCTAGTTTCTTAATTCAGTGCAATAGACACAATCCTTCTCCTTAGAAGTATCAAGTCATTGACTAGCGCTGCTACAATTTCATTACCTAAATTTTTCCCAAGTTGTTAGGTTGAATCTCTATGGAGATGTTGCTACGCAGTCGACGATGGTATGGGTGGCTGTTTCCTTCTCCACATTACATAATTTGCAGATGGGATCTAGAGTTTTTAGTAGCTAGAGTTTATCCACCTCTCCTTGGATCCATTGCGCAATGAAGAATTCTATATTTGTATGGCTTTGTATGTTGCCTAATGTTTCAATAGCTATTTTTTTGTTGAGCTTTGGTCCACCAGGTTAATGATCCATAGGTTATTTTGGGTCTTATTACTGCCGTATATAGCCAATGGCTACTACCATGCTTGAATGTTATTGAGAGACTATATTTGCATTAAAAACTGTATAAATTCGCTATATTGAGAAGCCATAAAATTAATAAATGAAAATTAAAGGGTTAAGAAAATTGGAGAGAATGCAGTCAGTCCTGAATTCTGTACTTCTTCGAATGTGGAATTGGCGTAGATCATAAATCCCACTAATATGAAAACACTGTCTCTAACCCTGAACTATGGTGGATATGACGTTTGCTAATAGTTGCACGATATTACCTTGGATAAAGGACCACGAAGAAGAATCGCTCATGCATTAAGTCGTCACGGCTTACACGAATCGCTACCGCGCTTCTCTCCCACCACTACCGTTTTACCAATGAAAAACAAATACACACAACGACGACAAAACACAAAAGAACCTTCTTTCATATAACAATAGTAATTATGTCGATAATCGTTGTAATCTTGTCTTAGCAACGTTTATTTACACGCAAGTTCCTGGTTGAAGAAAAAAATTATTTGGAATTATTAAGAATGTGTGAAGAAGTGAATAAAGGTGCGAAAATAAAATTGTAGTAATTCAAAGACCGCATCTACCACCGATGTTGGTTTTCTTCACTATAGTAATTATTTTTCGGTTTTCTAAATAACATACTTTCTATTTCCAATTGCACTATAATACAATTACGAGTCAAATGCATACCACGTAAGGCCGTTCAGGATTAATATTGATCGACTTTTTCTCGTTGCATACACTATAATAAAAATATTAAAACATAACGTCTTAATGACAAAATAAGATTTTACCTAATTGATTGGCAAGGAAATTGAAGAAACGAGCGAAGGAGTGAATTACTTAAAACCGCGTTCTTTTTCAGTTTCAGTTTCTCTGATTTCAATTTTTCAGCTTCACTCCTTGTTTTTGACTTGGTTTAAAAGACATTGGAAAGTGATATTCTGTGGCGATAATCCTAGAGGTAAAAGTGATTAGAAAGCTTTCTTTTGTCTCTGTCTTTCGGCATAGGCAGTTAAGCGTAATCTGTTTCTGAAGGGCAACAATTCCAACACCTCCGTTAAATTTACATCTAGCTCATTATTTTCAGAGAAAAAAGAAAAAGAAAGTCTCCCTAATTGTTTTAAAGAATAGAGACTCCTCCACATGATGGGTATAAAGAAAAAATGAAAGACAGTTTAATGAATAAATAACAAGATTTACTATTATGTATAAGTATGTATTAGTAAAGGGAAGGAAAATCTACACAACAATTTCACTCACAGATTGTCATTTCACTAATAATTATTGTAGAGATATAATTTGTAATTTATTGTTGGTTATTGGATAAACACAAGTTTATAGGTCGTGAGGCCTCCTTCAGTATCTGGTGGGAGTATACTGAACGAGCTTATCTGTAGGATAAGAATTGGTCAACTCGATTGGGGTGAGAGAAGAATTAAGTGTAAAGTGGAAAATATTTTAGGTATGATTTTTTTCACAAGAAGGATTCTTAGGCCATCAAGAAGGGTTTTATAGACGATGTAAGGAGCATTGATTACGGTTCACAGGACTTCAGGTTGGAAGGTTTAGCAGTACCTCAAAGTTCCAGATTCGTTTGACTACTGTTTTACAGATTGTCAATTTTTTGTGTGGAAACGTTAAATTTCGATGCCAGCAATCCAAATCGTTAACGTTAAATACGTGGTGTTTTTGAAAAAAACCTATTTGTAAGTACGCGGGGTTCGAATCCATTCCATGTACCTTGATAGAACTTGGATGCACTTGGAATGAGAATTACTTGAGTTACACAAAACACCATTACTGAACTGATAATAAGCGTTAGTAACATAATGTTTCATATTAAAGAAATGTTTAAAACGAAGGAAAAAAAACGAGAAAAGTCCTTTGAAGGAAAATTTCTCTCTCCTAAACCAAAACCTCGATTCTTGATGACCTTGACGGTATAATTTACCATTTATTTGGCAACGTCTCCCAAAGGCTGCAGAAAGAATAAAAAACCAAATGTCACGAAAAATATCGAAACGGCGCGTTAATATTGTCTTGAGATTTATATCTCGTTGAGAGAGGAATACTCCCCTTTTCAAGGAGTGATGAACTTTCGGTTTGCCTGAATGCAATTGAAGCTTTTGAAGAAATGTCGCGGTTCTCCACAGATCCATAGGATGAAAATCAGATATCTCTCTAAAGGCAATTAGGGCGTACAAAAGGAAGATTTAACAAATGGCTGGAAAATAAAAAGACCGTGCAAATTGTTCAACCCTGCCTTAGACCTATTACCTTTAAGGCAATTATTTACGAATCATTTCCTCCAAACACATTTAAAATCGGCCAAAGGCCTTGGTCGTGGCTTCTCCAGGTCCTTCTTGGTCTATTCTAGGCCAATTGATAGAAAGGAAAATGCATTTTTACACGAAGCGTTTCACTGAATATTTTAGAAAACAATATCACCATATATTTAAAAAAAGGTTGCATTTCACATTTTTAATGAGATCTGTTGGATTCTGTTGATCCTGTCTTCGGGAAAATATTCGAAAATAATACGAGGAAGAGAATATTGAAAAATAAAACTTCCAAAGGAAAAACAATGTTCGAGGTTGACTGGTCTACCGCTTAACCCGAAAAAGTATCATTTGAGATACGCACGGATTTAGAAATGTCACGGTCGAAGATGGCCTCCCGATTGGGAAATTTGTTTGTTAATTAATAAAGAGCAAAACCGGAGAAAACAACCGACAGGTGGCATGAAAACTGGCTTAATATATCCACACAGATGATTTATTAAGAAGCAAAATATTTCTGAACCCTGAAATAAAGTACGACCATCCGTCTCTTACTGATTGTGGTATTTTTATATGTTTAAAAAAAGTTAAGTTTATTTGATTCAAATGATAGTAAAGCATTATATTAATTTTAGAGATATCACCAACGTTAAAATAAATTCTATCTTGGTAATTCACAATAAATTTGTGAATTAACTTTCACAAACCACCTAACTTTAAAAATACACATTGGAAAGTTCTGTAGAATTGAACATTAATATCAAATCTTTTTTTTAAATTAATATTTATTGATAAATATTCGTAGAATCTCTAGAAATTGTAATTGTATTCTGGAACACCTTGTATTGGTATTTATATCTTTCATCGGCCTTCCTCAGCCCAATCCACATCGGCTTGACTTCCATGGGCTTACACTTGTTCTGATGTCCTTGAAAGAAAGGAACCGGGCTTGGCTCCAGTCTTAAATACCAAATAAACTATCGACCTTTCGGTTGTGAATCTCCTTACATACTACTTATCCGTTCTTCTGTCCGACTGGTCAAACGTCTCTATAATAATTTGTCTATTGATGCAACTGCCTGACAAAATTGCTTTCTCGTTATCATGTTTGTATTTTGCTTGTTTAAGAACGAGCATCTATTGTTTGATGGTTTAAAATTATACCTTTGTATTGTATATAATTATTTATTAGTATGCTTTAAGAGAAAACTATTTTGAATAAAATACTTATTTTTTACGATTTGAAGCTAGACTTTATCCCAGATACTAGATTCCTTAAACTTGTCTAGTAAACCTACACCCAGTTATAAATAGTAAGGCAGCCGCTCTTGTTACTCGACCAAACATCAACTCTGAAAAGCCAAAAGCTTGACAAAGTTTCAACAGCAGAACTATTTCACACTCCTTGATTCCCTAATATTCGATAATTTTTGACAACTTCTGATTGACTTTTCATAAATTATATGAATATTTTTTATAATTTAACATCAGATTAATTGAACAAAAATTGAGTAATGAAGCCATTTAAAGCAAACGAAAGTGTCTAAAGATCTCTTTTCTTTTTTAGTTATTACATCAAGATTTTGTCATAGTACACAAAACATCTGATTGCATTAGAATAAACTACCTTGGCTATATTTACTACTATGAAAAAGTTCATTATGCTCATTTTTCGTTAAAGCTTTTCCTAGTTCAAAAAATTCATTTAAAAATCGATACAATTAGAATTACTTGTTACTTGACACTATAGAAATTACAAAGATGTCACATAAAATTATTGTATGCAAATGTATCGTTAACATTTTCCGTGTATGTATTTTTAACATTTTCCTCTGGCCATACAAATGGTCTTTTTGTGAGGGTTGCGAACCTTCGTTAAAACAAAAAATCTGTCTGTAAAAAGATTCTCCGCTGTACTGGAACCAAGGAATGGCAACTTTCAATTAGAGAAGTACATAAACTCTACATAAGAAGCAACCTTTCTCCGTGCTTATGACGGACGCGTATGCTGGCTTTTGGTCCAAAGACGTACATAGCTCCCGTGATGAAAACAAACACTTGTCTAATTAGGTGCGTATTCGTGCTAATGCCAGTGGCTGTGGATGCCTTTGGAGCCAAGAGCGTAGCAATGTCGTAACCGGACGAATGCGAATTTCATATGACACCAAGAACACACCGATTGATAAAATTATAAGCCAAACTAAAGCATGATGATTCTCATCATCAAAACCTCGTTTCATCCAAAAATCGAAACAAGATAACTTTCGCTTACATGCTCATTCACAATTCTCGTATCGGTTGACATTCCTACTCGCTCTCGACATGAAGCCTAGGAATGACACACTTCAATTATTGTATGTAGCATACATCGATCAACCTTTTTCTACATAACGGACAGATACGCGTGTTTTAGTCGAGTACGTGTGTCTACTTTTAACCAGTGTAACTAAACACAGAATGACAAGTAAAATTACTGAATGCAAAACAGATTTAAATACAATAATAATCATTTATACGTAATACACATTCATTATTACGATTTTAGTTATTTTTTGTGGGCATAATAACATTGTAATGCACAAGATTTTAGCACGTGCCCTCAGGAAAATTTCGTTTTACTCCTATATGATTGAAAAAGCTGATTTTAACAATGCAAGGTAGTGTCCGGGGAAACATTTTAATAAAAAACCTTTATCTTACATAGCTAATTAAATAATTTTTTTATTTGTTGAGTTCTTGCCAGCTTTTTATAACATATAATGCAAGTAAAGTCCCAAGCGTATGCAAGCACTAACTACGGGCTAACTACGGTATTATTAATGAGCAATTTTTTTATTTTTACATATTTCTTTACTTTTTGATGTAGTTCATATAACTCATATAGAGTTGTGAATGTTAGTGTTTAGTCCAGCCTAAGGGGAGGTACCTTTTTAAGAAATAGAGAATAAGCTGTTGGTACAGGAGGAATTTAAAAGAGGTCAGGGGGGCAGCTTTGCTGATTGAGAAACGAAGAGAATCCCAGAGATTTGTGGCTTGAGCTAGGAAGGTCATTGTGAAACGAGCGGTTGTTAAAAGAGTGGATAGAGGAATACAGAAATATCTTGGGAATATAGTGAAGTCGATAGGAGTTTGTGGATTGGTAAAGGAGGGAGCCAGGAAGTACTTTCTACGGAAGGAGGGATAGATAAATCAGGATAGATCTGAATACAGGTGTGAGACTGTAGACATCAAGAAGGTGCCGAAAATAAATCTGAAACGACAATTCGTCATTCTTTTCAGACTGTCATCTTGCTCCTCCGAAAGTCCACAATAAGCGACACAGCTGTAATCGAAGTGGGGAAAAATGAGGGAGGAGTCGAAGAGTTTGTGTGGTGAAAGGCAAAAGGAACTAGGACCGGCTTGAATCGGGTTCCAAAACAGTGTCGGGAAAGTTGGGAAATGTTTAGTTTCCAGGAAAGGTTTTGGTCCCGACTTTTTAACCGTGGAGCAGAAGGATAGTTTGGTTGTTGATGGTGAAGGGCGAGTTAGGGGAGGTATTTGAGGAGGTGTCAAGATCTTATAACATAGCTTTGGACTTTCTAGCATTTAATTCTTGGTTGTTTTTATGTGCCCATACGCATATAGAATTCAGATCTTGAATTCTGGGGATAACCAAATGTACATCGGAAGGATGGAAGGACTTATAAATTTGAATGTCGTCGGAATAGAGATCGAGTCGGGTAGGTCAGTGATGTAAATGATGAACACACACAGGTTTACGTCTTTTCGTGAAGAGACTGGCTTCACTTTTGGTCTTATTCCCGCTGGTGTGCCACATCGCCATCGCGAAGTACCGGCCTCTCCACAGCTCTGCTCATTCATTCAGAATGCACTTCAAGACCCAGAGTTCTGAGCAAGTCGTTTACAAATACCAGGAGCAAAGTTGGCCCAATAAAAGAACCTTGCGGGGTTCAGGGAGCCACAGTTCTTATCTTTGATTCCATCCTTAGACAAATTTTCGCCTGGTGAGGGATGAGTCTCAACAACGTACCCTTTGTATTGTGCAATATTTGAACTGAAGCTAGTGTGATAAACTGCGTAAAATGCTTTGTTAACGTCTAGGAACAAAGCTCTAAAATGCTTTTTTTCGATTGAAGTTCTATGTAATGTGATCAATGAGCCTGGGGCGTTGCGCTTGTCCTGGAAGAAGTAATGCCAAATTGCTCTACCATACCAGCCCTTGTTTGTCTGAGAAATCTCTTACCCGCCGATTTATGATTTGCAAAGATTTTTCTTAGGGCGCTAAGCAAGCTGATAGGGCGGTAACTTAGTAGATTATTAGGGTTTTTGCTCGTTTTATGTAACATTATGACTTTTGCGGTTTTCCGCTTTTCAGGAATGCACTCGCAGATCGGAGTTCGTTAAAAGCATAAGCATAACCTACGTCCAAAGCGCAGTTCCTATGAATAGATGTGATTCATGTTTGTATGGTACTATACAAAGACAATTTATTGATCGGATCTCCTTTACTTCCTGTCACGTAAAATATTATTTTACTTAGTGCAAAGGCCCTAAAAAGGGATATCGGCTTCATCCATTAGCCTTTCAAAAATCCTTTTTCAGCCCAATCAAAAACAAGCCGACGGCATTTTGCGAGTGAAAGTACAGGATACAGTGGGGATTTCTTTGATGAAAGAAAGACTAGGACCGATTTTCACGGTTTTATTGAAATTCTCGATCTCATTGACATTTTTCCGCAACAAATTGAAGACAAACAAGGCCATAGGCGGTGTGAATAGTTATTTCACAAAGTCATTGTAAAACGGACGTAGAACCCGCGGATAAGGCGTAACGCATACATGAATTGTTCATTCTTTGAAGGAACAGAAGAGTGCCCATAACCTCATTTCAAATTTCAGGTCTTTGTTACAGCTTTTTTCATCTTTACTTAACCTAGTCATAACATAAAAAATGACCTATCATAATAATTTTTTGTCATTAGACAAAATATATGTTTTCATTAAATCCATTCCTATGTTTAATCTACAAGCTCGACAGGTGAAATGTTAACATCACAGAAAGAAATTCTTCTGGCGGCATTGGCCTGTTTTGTTTTTCGATAAGATCACGAGCTGTAAGATTAATAATTGTTTTTAATTAGAAAAAAGGAACAAACAAGATCCTCAGTCCGCAACCTAATTACAACTGGGAACCAAAACACAATGCACAGGCCCTTGACTCCAGTAAACGTATCATAGTGGGAAAACTTTCTTGTAAATAACATTTCTTTGTAATTATATTTCACGACAATTTGGATCAAGGTATGTTCTTGAAGAAGAAAGTAAATTCAGTTGTTACTGCCAAGTTTAATAACTCTACCAATTACAAGGACATCATCAGGGCAAAACAATCTTAAAAAATATGTCTACAGATTGACATATTTAAGTTTTCTTCAGACGATCTTAAATATTCGGAAACTCAAACCGTTAGTCAAACTTATCATCATTTTCGTTCTACCCTAGTTTTTTCGGGTTCGGCTTCGTGCCATCTTTAGAAGCAAAAATGTGCCTGGCTTGACAAAACGACGAGGACAGGCAGACCACCATTTTTTTTATTTGATCTTATTCGATTATACTGGTCTACCATTCGATTATACTGGTCTACCTGTCCTGGATGCATCTTGTCAGACCCGCCTAGTGTTTGGCTTATTTTTTTATTTGTAATTTATTTTTTCCCCCTTGTGAAAGGTACTCGACTAAGAAAAACAAGTCTGACGTACGAGGTTGATCGGCCCAAAGTACATAGTAGAGAGACTAATTAAACTTTAATTGAACTTTGATTTCCGCGAACAACAAACAGTTTTTATAATTCACAAATGCTTGCATTTTTTCGTCTCCTCGCTTCAGTCACAGAAGCAGAACGTGTGCGATGAGTATGAAGCATGGCATGATGCAACGATTCGGACAGTGGAGTGAAAAGAAAGTCATCGAAAATATCGGATGGACGATCTTTCTCATGAAGCGATGGACACTTCGAATTTCTCTTAAACAATTCCCGTTTGGAATCATTAGATTAATTATTGCTATTATCTTATCTGAGTACGTGCGGTTGTCGAGAGTTATATATTGGGATTTCAATTTCTTTTCCGTCGAATACTAATGTGTTGGGTTAGGTTTTAAAGATTTTTCACATTCTTTTTATGCTGTTTTGATTTCGGAATTTAAAACACTTTTTACTTTTTTTAGACGTCACAACCTGCATATTAGTGTGTATTATTTTTATTATTTATAACGACTTCCTTAGGAGTTCGATCAGAGTGTCTTAATTTGTATAGTTTTCTTTGATATTGCTGTGATTTACTGAGTTCTTTGGCTTTCACCAAAACATTTTACTGAATCTGGATAAAACTAATATATTGAGCAATTACAGCCTGGGCTTTCTTTTAATTTTAAAATAGTTAACTAACAAAAAGAGTCAAATTGTTTTAAATACTAATTAGTTATTGACAGCCTTAGTAATAAAGTTATTTAAGTGTTGTTTTCACAGTTTACTGTCAGTTTTTATTTGTAGATGTGGATGTGTATATTTTGAAATTTTGAAAAATATAGTACGTTTATTTGAGACCCTATCAAAAAAGCAGAATTAAGTAAGCACGCGTTCATTAATTTTTTGATAAGTCTGGCATATGCATGCAGTTAAACTCTTCGTTTTGTTTATTGCCTTATCCTGGAATCCGTTGCTTGGTGCAAAGTGAGGTGTAGCACGAGTGAGTATACAGACATCAAACCAGTATATTCTGGACCCCACAAGGGAGCATTATCATTTCCACCCTTTATGATATATTTCCGAGTTTCCCAAACATCCCAACACCATCATTGTTTCCTAAGCCGATGACAGTAATTTTGCCTTCTAGTTTTTATCATATCTAAACAACTTTCAATATCCAAGAAAACCTTGAACTAGTGCAAAAACTAATGCAAAAAGTAGGGGATAAGAATTACCGAGAAAAAATTTACCCAGTGTAAATTTTACACTACAAAAATATTTCAAAATATATGTGCGCGCGCCCGCTTAGATAGCAGGCTGATGTTGAATCCCCAAACAAGTCTTTAGAGACAAATTAACATTTGGATTTGGGAAACTAAGAACAATTTTAAAAATAACCGGAAGAAAAAACACGCGCTTATCTAATACGGATTTTCATATGTACAGGATTTAAATAAATTATCATAAAGAAAATCAATTATATGTAAGAAATGGCGCGTAAATATTTTGAAAAACGTCTACCGGATTTACAACGATTGATTAAAATTCAATGAAGATTATTGTCATAACTTTCGACAAAATCCATTTACGTTTTAGTGGTCAATTGACCAAGTTAATTCTTTCAATTAATTATTCTTTCTATGTAAGGTCTTGGTTGGGATAAAAAAAGTCAGTGTCACGAGCGGGATTCGATCCCACGACCTTTGGCTAAATTGAGTCATTCGGACACCAACACCCCATCTCAGCATACAACTGTTCAAATTTTCAAACTTTTTGCCATTTTGAGAGTTGGTGTCCGCGAAGATCGAAGTAACCACAGCTCAAGGGGTAGAGTAGTATATTTCCCGAAGGTCCTGTGTTCGAATCCTGCTCGTGACACTGACTTCTATATCTCAACCAAGACGTTAGATAGAAATTTTTACAAAATATTTATTTTTCCTTTTGTTTTTCAATGAAATATTATTTCCTTATCTTCTGATAGTAGGAATAAAAACAGTTCCAATTTTATGTTGGAAGTTACAAAAAAAAGGCCCCAATAATAAAGCGTTGTGATAGTAAAAGCCTAATTAGTAGTGACAAATTATTAATTAACATTCATCAATCGCTGAAATTTAACAATGGGCTGTGGGAAGTCTTGTTTTCGGGGTCGAAAATAGGGGCCGACTTTATAATTACTGGAGAGGTGAGAAAGTGCGGTTACTTAGAAATTATAACAATGAGAGTACCGCCTACGGGTTTCGCAACCTCTTGGAACAATTTTTTTAACGTCCTAGTCCACATTTGCAATTCTAGGCTGACTGCTGATAGTTCATATTTTATAGAATTGTTTTACAAAAAGTAAATAACTTTTTGTGGGTAAGGAGTAAAATAATGCCATAACCAACTCGGTAGTTCATCTTCTCCAGAATTCCAGTGTACCACTTTTGACTTGAAAGCTTCTTTCTGCGGGACGAACTAGTCAGACTTTATTCAACCTACAAAATCCTAGGTAGAAAAAAAGATCTGGAATAACTAATTAATTTTTAATAGACTGAAAAACGTATGCATGAATTTATGTACAAATTGTTTGTATCTTATGTTTATTTAGTAGGGAATGGCGTTAACTAGGCTTTACTTTAGTCTATATTTTAAGGATTGGGACGAAAAATAGTCTTAACGTTCTGACACTTGTACGTGAAACAATAGTGTAGATAAATAGAATTTTTCATCATAAATGTAGGTTGTAACTGTAACGAGGTCTTTTCAAAATATCCATTTGCAGAAATTAGTCGAATTTCAGCAAATGTTACAATACTATTTCCCAAAATGCTTTATTTTTACACGTACAACGTTTTACCATTTATCTAATCAAAATCTAATAATCTTACATTAATTTATTTACAAGATCGCAGTAACTAATCTATTTTTTTTCTGCCGTAAAAAACAGACTTATCGAAAATTCTCTGGTACCACACCTTTAATTTTTTGACCGGTTTCTCAAAGCTGATCTTCGGTTTCCGCAAAACCCGGTATATTTTCCCTTCCCATTGGGAAGGCCATTGCCACCATGTTTCTACCAATATATCTTTAAAATTTTAATTTATTTTTAACCTTTTTCTTACACATTAAACCATTTTTGATTTCAAGAATCACTCGGTTTGAAATGTTAAACCGCGTAATACGTATTATATTAAATTCTCCTATTTTTTCTACCACATTTTAAATAATATGGTTTTCCCAGGCACTTTTAACTTTTATAAAACGTATAAAATATATAAAATAAAAAACGGTTCGATATTATCGGAATTTAACTGAACTGTTGATTATCCGTCGATGTTGTGCAAAGACAACGAAGCAGGTTTCCCCTTAGTTGAGAGGTTAGCCAATGTTGACAGATGTAATTTTCAATATAATTTAAATTAAGGGGTTGATGATGATGATATTTCAGAGTGTTGTATACTGCGCCCTTTAAGAGCTATTGTATCCCCCGTTCTCTGCCTAAAGCACATCGGTGAGTCCTATTTCATCAAGGAACTTGACTAATAGGCCCGGTTTTATTAGTTGAAGTTCTTCTATGGTCACATTGTACATCCCAAAACACTTCCTCCTACGGGCTAATGTTGCTCCGCAGTTTGTTAGCAGATGTGTTGGTGTCTCTTCTGCCTCCTTGCAGAATCTGCATGTGCCATCCTGGATTATTCCAATTTTCTTTAGATGCCCATTTAATCTACAGTGTCCAGTTAGGAATCCTGTTAGGAGTCGCAGTTTATTCCTGCCTCCTTTGACACATTCTGTAATTTCTTTCTTTCCAAAATTGGTTAGAAGATTCTTGGATTGTCTGTGTCCAATAAGCGAATTCCAATGTCCCCTTATTTTCTTTTTGTCTTTCTGTCTGAGATGTTCATCGATAGTGTGGATTCCTATGCCACAGAAGGGTTCGGGTCCTGTCAGCGGTGGAGCTACCCCTTTCTTTGCAAGGGTGTCCGCTTTCTCATTGCCATCTACACCCATGTGTCCTGGGGCCCAGCAGAGGCTGACTTTGTTCTGCGTACCTAATAAATTTAATTTGGTTTTGCAGTTCAGGACCATCTTTCAACTAATGATGTTTGAACGTAGTGCTTTGATGGCTGCTTGGCTATCTGACATGATAGCTATATTCTTGTTTTTGTATCCTTTATCTAGGTTGAATTGGACACATCTTTCTATTGCGTGAATCTCTGCTTGAAAGATACTGGTGAGTTTTCTCATGGGTTCCGAGTAGTTGATGCCAGGTCCAAGTACTCCTTTTCCTGTACCTTCTTGTGTCATGGATCCATCTGTGTACCAAAGGATGGTGCCATTTTAAAGGAGTTGATTTCCATTCCTTCCCATTCCTTTTTGATGCCCAGATGTGTTCGGAATTTTTGATTGAATTGAAACATCCTGTTCATGTCATCTCTTGGAGCCAGAGTAATGGATGGTTTTTCCACAGTTTATTTCTGTCTCTCCATTTCAGTTTTATTCCTGTTGGAGGTTTCTCTCTAATAAGGTTAATTGTGGTTTTCTGTGCTGTCCTTTCTACCATGTGATGTAGGGGGATTAGGCCCAATTTTTTTTCCATGCTAATCGTAGGACATGTTCTCATTGCTCCCGTTATGCAGATGCATGCAAGTCTTTGTATTTTTGTGAGTTCTTTTCTTTTTGTGACTTGTTCTGCTTTGTCAGCCCAGGCTATAGCTTCGTATGTAAGTAGAGGTCTTACTATTGCGGTGTACATCCATAGCAGGGTCTCTGGCCTGCATCCCCAGTTTCTTCCTGCTATTCTTCTGCACACCATCAGAGCTCTTGTCGCCTTTGTAGTGGTAGAGCTGATGTGTTTCTTAAATGTTAGTGTTTTATCTAGTGTGATGCCTAGATATTTGACTTCATTTTTTATTTCTATCACAATGTTGTTAAGTTTGATTTCCTTCATGTGATTTAGCTTCCTCTTTCGTGTGATAGTGACTATGGTTGTTTTGTTTGGGTTGATCCCCAAGCCTGCACTTTTACACCATTCCTCTGTAATTTTCAACCCCTCTTGAATTATGTCGCAGAGGGTTTCCTCGAATTTGCCCCTGGCTGTCAGGCCTATGTCGTCTGCATATCCCTGACACTTTATACCCGAGAGGTTCAGGGTTTCGAGCAGTTCGTCCACCGTTAGGATCCATAAAAGAGGTGATAGTATCTCTCCTTGGGGAAATCCTTTTGTTGTTCTGATTTCTATAGTGTTTGTTTCTATATTTGTTCCGGCTATTCTTGTTCTTAGCAGTTCTCCAATCCATTTGGATGTGGTTTGGTCTACGTGCTTTTTCCTTAGGGAGGCTTCCATTAATGTGTGAGACGCATTATCAAAAGCTCCCTCAATATCACGGAACGCGCAGATTGCTATTTCTTTTGTTTACAGTGTTTCTTTTAGATCACTGGTTAGCTGGTACAGTGCAGTTTCTGTTGATCTTCCTGCTCCGTATGCATGAAGGGGTTGGAATATAGTGTTTTTTTTTTTTTTTTTTTTTTAAACGGGGTACATTTTAGTTATTTTGTGTGTTTTGATTCATTTTTAAGAAAGGCAAAATTTAATGATACGCTATGAAAGGTTCCAACACCGTTCTAATCGGAAAAGAAATGGACAAAAGTTACTGTTCCTGTTTTCATTAGGATTTCGAAAATCAGAGATTTAATATTTGACTGAAAATTGACAACTCTTCACCACCCGTCAGAGGAATTTCCTTAGAGGTCTGCACCGATGGACGGTCGGATCGGTGGGCGGCGTCTTCATTCTCTTTATCCTAATAATCCGTTTTCTACTTTCTAGAACGACAAGACTTCAGACGACAGACGTGGAAATAATAGCCTATTTGGATTAATAAAACCGCAATAAGTGAAGCGTGACATGTTTGCTACAATCGCTATTTTGATTTTGTGTTAATGATTTTGAAAGCAGAAGTCACCATGGAAAAGAAACTATAGTCAGAATTTTGAAAACTTCTTTTATTTTGTGGGGATTATGTATTTGCAATCAAATATTTCATTCGAATGAGCGTTGCTCTAAAATGAACTAAGTTTAGTTAACTTGGTAATGGTAGTGAAAGTCGACTCATCTTCACTCACGAACTCGTCAAGTTTCAACACAAGTGTTCGAGCATCAGGTGTTCTTATATCGCAAATTGCATAATGAATCCGTCATTTACGCAAATTGAAATACGGTACGGTTTGTAAAGGATGGAATCTTTTAGAATGCGTGTAGAAACCGGACTTTCTCCTTTTTATCGTCAACATTGCCTTTTGTTCAGATAGAATAAGGAGATGTTTAGGGGGGATGACCGTCGGCCGTCGATCTGGGCGTTCAGGGCGTCGGCGGAAAAAGAAATAAAAAACGGCGAAGCACAATAAAAAGAAAGCCCAGTATCTGGCACACTATTTCTCAGTTTCGGCAGATCTTGAATATTAAATCCTCAAATCGTCTTATGCAACGAGCAGGTATTGAACCATCTTGTTTTTCCTATTTCACTTTCGGGCTGGGAGGGGGTTCCTTCAAATGATAAATTTTAGCAATGTTAAAAAAAGTAGAAACGGTCAAAGAGCAAGCTGAGATTGTAAAAAACAGGTGTTCTCCAGGAAATATCAAAAACGACATGCCTACGCTATAAAGCCAAACTCGACTATGGCCAAATAAGGTCGCCGAGATTATTAAAAAAAGAGATAATTAATTTGTTCAACTGTATATCGTACTCTTTTTTTTAACTCTTTTACTCTTATACAATCGTCGAATGATTTATACCGGAGTTCTTGAATGGAAGGAAATTAAGTAACTCTTAAATGTTTTGTTAAATATTTATTTTTCATAATATATTTGTAATTTTTTACTAAATCGGTAACTTTATAGAAACGTGTTGTTGCTCAACTTACGCTAATAAAAAATGTATGTAATTTAGAAACATAGAACGTTTCTTACATATTAACATTTTGTACGTAACACAGTTACGTAAATCATCCCTCATACTATTGACCTTTACTAGTTAAAAGTTTTCAATAAAATTTGATTATTTAAAAAGTACAAAATAATGCTGTACATTAAATAATAAATTGGGTCGCCGTTTAAAATATTTATGAACAGACTTATGAGCATTGAAGGATCAACTAACTCAGACATCTCTGGGAGAGCAGGTAACTTAAGGCAGTGTACTTGGACCGATACTTTACCTCCTCTACACCGCATATATGCTTCACCCTCCATCGTCTTTGCATCCTATGTCGACGACACAGCGATTCTCTCATCCCGATCCCACAATTGCTTAGGAAGAGCTCAAAAGCACAGTTCACATTCGAAAGGAAAATTCATACATTACTCCTCAATTATACTACCATCCCAAAAACAGTCTGCACACTACACTATCTCGTGTTCCGTCTTGACTCCAGACTAACTTCGGCCCGACACACATGGTTAAAATTTCTGGCAATAGTAAACCAACTTTAAATTGTCAGTTTGTTTCCGTTTGAGTGACTGTAATCTTTAGTACCATTTCCATGAAAAACAAACTGACAATCTAAAGGCACAATAGTAAAACCAATCTGTATGTACAGACTAGAGCTGATGGGCACCGCTAAATCTTCTAATATACAAAGAATACTGCCCTTTCAATTTAAAAGTCCTCAGAACAATAGGCAATGCGGCAATTCCAGCTACATCTCTAACTTCACCCTACACAACGACATCGAAATCTCTTTTGTGCAATAAAAATTCCTAAAACATTTTCCACTTAACAATAAACTCCCCTCTCAGCCCAATCGCGTTACCCAATCCATATCCAATAGAAACCACCCTTATAACCAGACAATTGAACAGTAGTGGCCTCGCGACCTATTGAACGAGAATTTGTCTTTACGTATAGCTTTACGTATAGCTTTACGCATTGCACAGTGTAGATAATAACCTATTGTATTAAATATATAAAATTACAAAGGTTAAAACAATTGCACTCTTATTAACATAGTTAAGAAGATGAATTATGAATACACTAAGAGACAAAAAGACGAATTAGATTGACTAGAAATATTAATATTTAACATCAGTAAGAATGACGAAAATACATTATGCAGCGTTAATTTTATTTTACTCGTAAGGATATTTTATTCGTTGTCATGAATCAAAACATTTTCATCAGAGTAAGTTGAGAAAGACGAAAATTATTATTTCTTTTGTAAGCTAATTTTCTTGGCTATACAGCCATTCATTTCGATAAGTAAAAAGTACGGGCACGTAGACTGTAAAAAAAGCAAAAATTGATCTGGTCCGTTACAAAAGAAATTTCAAAAAAATGAGGAAAAATACTACTTCGAGAAGTATTCCAAGTATCTTACGGGGGTCCGTCCTCCCTTAGGCCATTTCATTATTTTATTAAAATTATAAAACATAAACACGATAAAGTTACCAGAAAGACAGGCATAATGCAGGTTACTTTGTACTAGTACAGAACATTTAACCATTGATCACTCAACCCACCAGTTAGTGAATCATTTTACAATATTTGGAAAACATCAAGCGATTTTGTTCAGAAAAAGAACAAATAATACCAAAAAGATCACTAAGAATTCAGTTAGTGTTAACAGGAATATTTACGGCATTTATTCCTCATCCTAAATTCACACAACATAATTCTTCCTCATCATTCCACGTTTTATGGGAGGTTTTGTTGATTACATTTCTTCCTGCATTCAGAGTGCTTTTCGTAAAATATTTCAAGAACTCTGTATAAACTCAAATATTTCGTACTCAGTCATTATCAATTCATTGAATATTGATATACTCACTGCACCATAACCATTTTTTGGAAGTATGAAGTTTGTCTGTTATGATAGTGCATTATTAAAATCCGTATAATTTGTGTTTATATTTTTGTACAGCATAAACTGATTTTTTAAAATTTAATGATAGTATATGTATTTCAACTAAATCCAGTGATTCTTAATGTGTCTGTTTAAGTGGGCTAGACATCATTCAACAATAAAGATATATTACGTATTCGCCTGTCTTAATATCGAAATAATATTCAATTTACCAGGAACGTTCTTTCATCTGGGACAACCCTCCAATATGGGGTGAAAGAAAATAATGTCATCACAAATAACAGTGGCTCGCGTGTTTACCATTCCCGATTTAATTGAGCGGCAATGTAAAGCATGACTTAATTGAGTAATTCATCAACCGACAGGAAAAACAAGATTAAGGGCCGAATAGGAGCAATTTAAAAATTTCATAACGACAATTTTCTTTCCAATAAACATGTAACCCAATTAAAGGTGTATTAATATTCGTGTCGCAATGACCGACTTCAACTTATCTAATTATATCAATTAAAAATATTGCCAATTTCCTTATAAATTAGAAGGGACCTCTTCGGTAAACTTCAAGGAATTGTTTTATTAACTTAACTTTTACTTAACGATAATTGATTTTTATAAAAGTAGGCAATTATGTTTTAACCGGAACTCTCATTACTAAATGGAAACATTATTAATTTAAAAACAGAGCCTGAGGTAAAGTAAACAGTATTTAGCCATTTAATAATCATATATAATATTTCCTCCTAAAACGATTTTCCAATAAAAATTAGTACGTAAAATAAGACTGTGATGTTTAATTGAAAACTTTAAGGTTTTCTTTCAAAATTTCACTATCAAATTAAATTTTTATATAATTAACGACTATATACAATTAATATTATATAAAAATAATTAGTGTTCCCTGCAAAGGTAATCAAATAAATAATGATTATTTGGAGGCCGTGAGGTGCGGTCTGGTGTGAGGTAGGTGTTAGAAAAAATGTTTGCTTTATCATGCTAGTGTTTCGATCTTTATTGAGATCATCTTCAGGGCTGAAAGTGTTTGTTTTCCGGGTAGATGTGTCATTCTTGTGTATCGTAGTCCAACAGTCCGCATCTCCCGATCTCCAAATAATCATTGGCTAACGCTCACTAAACACCACACACACACATCTTATGGAATAACACCTTTCCTGATGTCACAAAAACAAACATACTTTTTCACGTTTTCCTTTTTGTCTCTTTCTCTTATATAACATGTAGTTTCCAAAATAGTATGGCTTATCGGAAGAAAACATGATTTTTTCTATTCTGAATTAGTGCATAATTATAAACATATTTAAAGAAAACTGCGATAAGTACACAAAATGTGCCTGGGAAAATCTCAGCCCAAATATTATTTACTATGTGTATAGTGATTGGCAACACAATGAGGTAGTGCGAAATCTGCTATAAAAGTACTTTTGCATTTTATTAATGCCGGGAAAAATTCAGCCTATCTCTGTCGTTGTTTCATGTCGACGAAAGGAAATTCTCCTAATTAGATTGTTTACAAGCTTTTGAAATGATTGTGCGTTGAATTAGTCGTGTGATATGCAATTGTATGTGGTAATCCATTAATCTCTATTGATTACTGCAAAGATAATTGTATTTCTTAGTACGGATTTGGCACTAAATTGGTTTTATAATATAAAAAGTTAAGAAAAATTGAAGAAAATGATGAAAAATTTAATATGATAAAATAATAAAACATCAATATAAACATTGTTTGTATATACTGTTGTGTTATAAAAGACCAAAATAAATATGCATTTACAACCAGAATTAATAATTTTATGTGGGCCTAAGTCTATTTACCCGGCATAGCGAGAAATATTGCTCGATGTGTCCCACGTAATCGATGGGTATCGTTCCTTGGCTCCGAGAACTATCCGAGTGATTGAGCATAAAGTATTTGGGTACCCTTTCCGATTTTTTAGAGGTGATTTATCGTATGTAGGACTTGATAACCATCTCATTTTGTGTTTATTTTTGTTTTGAGATTGAACGGATTTATTTGTGTGAATTGAATATCCCATAGATCTTCAATTAGATTAATTGATAAAGTGTAATGGGTAAATAATGAGCACTCGTGTTAAAGAATGAGTGAAGGTATGAGTAATGTCAGTATTTAACAACTGCAACGTTGAAGCTGAAATGACCTCACTTTGACCCCGGATTGCCAAAATCGGGACGGAATAAAACATTGATTTATTTATCTTATCGCAATTTGCTGAATTACAAATGAAAGAAGTTCTTGTGTACCTCATTCAACGTCATCTTTTACTGAAAACTTCGACTGTACGTACACGGAGTCCCGTGAACAGACGGCACTACTTCCTGTAATCCTACAACCCTTATAAAGCCTTTTTGTTTGCTGTTTTATTCCAGATATTTCACATTTTTTATGACGCTACAACTTCTCAACACTTTATTAACTTTAACGTTAACTTCCCCCAATTGTCAAAAATGGTAATTATTCTGTAAATTTGATGACCGCAATAAAAAGAGCTGGGGTGTCGGTGGCCGTTGAACTATTGAGAACTAACGGTCCTGGGTTCGAAACCAATTGTCCTGCATCCAAATCCGATATGCACTATATACAATAAAAAATGGGGTTTCTTTCATAAAAATTCATAAACGCCGGACCACTGGGGATAGGTATGATTTTTGCAGTTTGTAACCTTTTGTTTTACGTTCAATTTTTTCTGTCTTAATTTTAGTTAAATGACTTTAAAAATGTTTATAACTTTACTTATTTAACTTTAATTATTTTTAATAGAAGTTTGTTTACAAAAAAATAATGACTTTTTCACATCCCTGCCTAGTAAAGCTTGTACTAGACAGCAGGAGTTTTTGCAGATCCTCAGTGAAATAAACGGAATATATCTTTACATAAACATAGTAAAAAACAAACAAATAAACAATTATAAAATAGAATAAACGTGTAGTATGAAAAAAAAACGAATCATATTAAATATTGGCTTTAAAATATCTTAACTACATTTAAAAAGTTTTGAAATTATAATTGTTTGCCTTCTTTGTTATTTTTGAAATTTTGCATAATGATCCTCTCTTTATAGACAACAAAAAATGTCATATTTAATGAAATTGATATTATTGCGTAGTGTTTACATTGTAAAAACTGTGAATTAGCCAGGGCCAATTAAACAATTTGGATGAAACGTGTGCCTTTAATATAATTGATGTTTGAAACAATAAAATTATTAATATTATAAGAAGAGCAGAATTTTTTAAAGCCTCGGTAGAAAGACCATACATACCCTTTAAAAGCGTTTATTGTCCATTTTACTTTTATGAAAACCTCCAATTATGTCTGAGAGACTTTTGTAAAAGAATTATGTCTTGGATATAAATTTTGCGATAAGTATTGGCAAATGTACGAATCGATATTGTTAGTAGTTAATTAACAAAAAAGAAACAATAGCGGACCTAAACGAGCGCCCTATGATACGCCAGAACTAGCACGAAATGAAAAAAAATAAGGGAAGAACGAATTTGAAAAATTTGAAACCTTTTTTTCAACGTAATTTTGAAACCACGCAAGAAGAACACCAGACAAAGAGGCTTTTAGTCCGATTTGACGTGTAGAATAACCTCCTCAATCAAGCATGAGTATTTGCACTTTACAAGGTCTTAAGCGAAATAGTTTTTCACAAAAGTGTAATGTTATTTATTATTTAATTATTTTTTAATAAATGAAAAATCTATTGGTCTGAAAAATGACTTTTTTGAATTAATAAAAAAACAATCAGTATAAACAAAGAGAAAAGAGACTGAACAGTTATAATATATTCCTATGAGCATTTATTACCCTTGATGATCCAAGAAGCAACACATCCCTGTACTCTCTTAATTGATTAACTTGAGCAGTATTTTAATCTTTGTGTTACTTTCGCTCAACAATGATAGTTATTTGTTTTAAACGTCATGGTTTTCCTATGTCTAAAAGCAATTACATTACATAGGTTTATTTTTAAAGAGGTTTTCGTTAGACAACTTGATTCCTTTTAACTGCATTTTTTCTATTTTCACTATGCAATTCGCAATTAATTGAACATATTACATTATAGATTACATGGTGTAGAAGCTCTTTTACGACTAGTAAACCAGCATTTGTCTATTCTACATCTCCACTTGTTTAAATATAGAGCTCCTTATTAAGCTTGAGGGTTTTTACTTGACCCCAAATCTTTTTTCATGGGCTTTCCTATCCTTCAGGCCCTGGCTTTTCCTCTTCCAGGATCTCAGCCAACATATAAGTATTCTCATAGGAGTACGTCTTCCCCTGTATCTTCTTCTTCTTGGCAATATCTGCACATTCCGGGTCTATACATATCTCTTTTGCAGTGTCCAGTTAGCAGTCCAATTATTAATCTCCTAGCACATCGTAGATTTAGCAGTTCTGCTGTTAGTCTCTTATGGTCTTTTACTTCAGAATGGGTCAGGGCCAATAGTTGTCCTCTAAAAAAACAAATTATATATATAGGGCTTTTCCAACTTCAAATTAGGATTTGTGAAAAAAACGGATATTCGAAAATGGCGCTAATATATTAATAAATTAATATACACCTTTGGAATTCTTTTGACAGTTATCGCAGTGTACAATGGCTATCAATCTCTCAAAGGCTGTAAAAAGATAAAAATCTTTTCTTTGGTAATGCCTAAACAAGGACGCTTCCCGACCATACTATCCCACGGATACAAGGATGATTTCGCTCGTTGCCCCTTTATACCGAAAGCTGATTTTTCCGATTGTCGTTAATTGTGCCTTTTCCCAATCCCGTTTGGCCACCGGCGTGTTTGTGCAAATCCTATGTCTATTAGGCAAGAGAATAGGAGCCAATCAGCGACGGAAAGTCTCAGCATAATGAAAATGAAAGTAAAGCAGTTGAGAAGGCAGGGTAGTAGAATGCGAATGCCTATTTAGGGCGAGGTAAACTTGGAATTTTTCTCTTGAATACATTCGTAGTCTTATCTTTTTCTTGAAAAGATACCTTTACATGCAAGCCAAATCTCGGTCATCCTTTTATGGAGTTTTTTTAAAAGGGTCAAAAATATAAACTCTCCTTTTTCTTTACTTCTTTGTCCACAACTTTCCGCTTTTTTGCTGTAACGATCGTGTCTGTTTCTCTCTCCGCTTCTAAATATCTTTTCTTAGATCATAAAAGCAGAACACTCTGGAAAACAATTCCTTTAAAAATCTATTCATTAATGAATTTAAACGTGTTTGAAAATCATCTATCTAAATTAATTATTGTAAAAACAACATTTCAGCACAATTTAAATCCAAAAATTGCTTCATTAAAAAGAAAATACATCAAAATATGCAAAGCTTACTAATAATAATTTGAAAAGTGGGCGATAATTAAGGGTGTCCGAATGTTACTTAAAACGTTAACACTTCTAGGTTCGAATCCGGGCGGAGTCCTGGGAATATTTATAGAGATTAATTTGAAAAAAAATTCCAAACGGTTTTGAACTCTCACCCAACGAATAGGAAAGTTATACACTACTATAAGGGAAGTATTCTCAGAAACTATTATTTATTTTCACAATTTTACTCAAGTTAAGTGTTGTGTGTTAATTGAGGAATCCAAATAATTTACTGTATCATCAGCGAATGTATAACATTGAACAATTGTCATGTGTAGGAGTGTACATACAAAAAGGAGGAACACCAGCCTTAATAATATATAAGATGTGAATTCATTTCCCTGACGGACTCGGCAAAATCGGCCTCCAGGCTCGATCGAAGGCCTGTTCTAAATCATGAAAGACACCCAAACAATGCTGGTTGTCCAAGGGAAGAGGCGATATTGTCAGCAACATGATGCAATTGTTGAGTTGATTGAAACGAACGGAATTCAAACTGATGATGTAGAATGATATTAGGTTTTCAATTATCGGCGATAATCGTCGGCGTAGGTTTTCTCGAATTTTGATAAATATTGGTGATAGACTAATGAGCCGATAGGAACTCGGAAGATCGGAAGGTTCCGTTGGCTTTTGAATCATTGAGAATTATTGATAAATTCCAATGCAATATAGCCTTGTATAGATATTTTAAGTAAGCTAAGATTCTGTGCGGCAAAATTTTAATATTTATGTTACAATTAAATCCTATCTTGCTTTTTGAGGTGGTATTGGTTTAATAGTGTGTTAAAGTGTTGCTTAAAGGTACAAAAGGAAAAATGCAACACCGTAAGAGAACTGACTAGCCCGAACGTTTGGGAGCACTTCATGTAGATACACATCTAGTTAAATTGTCTGACGACTATGTATTTAGTGTACACTTATAGACAGGTATCGATTTTTCGCGCGATTTACCGGTGTAGAAGACTAGAAGATCGTCACACTTAGAGCTTGAATTGCTACCTAATTTTGCTTTTTAAGGCGTCAAGGTTATAAATATTTTCTTAGAATAAATTTGAAAATATGCACTGGACTTGCACACTGATCACAATAGTAAAATCAAAATAAGCCTTGGCTAACTTTGGAGATGGAAATTTATATAGTAAATTGTAAAATACAAAAATCTTGCATTACTATGCAAATTTCATTACCTGTGCTGTACCTACAGCATTTCTTAATTATTTTATTTTTCCCGATTACGACGAAGTTATTTCCTCCCCTTTCGTAATCCCTAAGGTATTTCTCTTGCGCAGGAAAACTCTCCACACTCTGTTAGTAAATAAGAACGGATTCCTTCCGCTTGTTCATTGAAATTACACATTCCGTGTTCATTGACGTCGATCTTTTTCGGATGTTCATCGAATGTGTTCTGTCAAGAAACCAGTTATAAATCTCTTCCTGCTTCCTCTCTTGCGTTCTGATATTTCCTTCTTCCTACATTCTCCAAGGAGACTCTTGGATCGCCTGGGTCCAGTGAGAGGTCTCTGGAATTTAGTTTCTACTTCTTCCGTTCTTGTTTCTACAAGGATAAACGATCGTTTTTCCCCCATCTGCCATTTGACTGATCCCGTTTTGCATTTAATACCCTTTGGCTGCACGGTGATCTAAATCGTTGTATTTTTGTTCTTCAGAATGAAACCATATCTGAATTGAGCGAATTGTACGACTCTGGTGCAACTGGCAGGAGATTCCCAGTTGTTTGAATGATTTTCGAACCAAATGCTCCAACATCCTGTACAATGTGGATTTCCCCACTCTTTCGGGTGGCTCAGACTTCCGGATTTTCTTTAAGAGAACGCACCTTTTACTTCATACATAATTATAGGGCATTAGATCTTTTTGGGGTGGTTATGTCTTTCCGGTTAAACGTTAATCCCTTCTTCACAGATTCCTCTTCGCTTCGTTGGGAGTTAATCCCAGAAATCAAATCGTGCAAACTGTAATATACGTTCTTATGTCTTCTGTATTTCAGAGTGTTTTTATTGTAAGTTGGTTTTACTAAGCTATTTCCTCAGACCATTATTGATGAAATTCTAAGATCTTCCTCTATTACGTTATAAAACGGAGTTGCAAACCTTTTTCATCTAAATTCGTATCATGCTTTTGCTAGTGTAGCATAATAACAAATCATAAAGATACGCATTTACCAACAAATTAGCATCAATGTTTTGACATATTTCTTTTAAGTTAGCCTATATGTGACCTTTCATGCGAACGTGTTTGTAAAACGTCATAATCTGAGCACTAACCGTTTCCTGAGCCTAAATATGCAGTTGTTACAGCGAGGCAATAAATCTCGAAACTAAATTAGTCAAACATGTCTTAAGTTAAAAAGTTGCCTGTAAGGCACAGATTACCATCTCTTTGGGCTTCGTTCGTTAAACCTTAATTGAAACGTACAACTCAACATTATCTATAGATCCTACCTGTCGTAAAGAATTGCCTTTTTTTCTCCAAACAGAGAGCGTCATTACATTTGATTTTTGAGGTCAAACTCCATCATGTGATGTAATTAAATATTATTATATTATAGGATATTTCCAATAACTGTAGATTAACACATATATTATTACGGAGAAGGAATGCTTGTCATTTCATTCGACTAATTAGTGTCGTAATTGTTACAAGAATCACCGTTTTAATGCGACTACAAGACTTAATTATTTCTTAATTTTACCCTATTACAGAGGCTGAACAACACTTAATCACTGACCGAATAATGATTATAAATTTTAATGGGTCAAAAAATCATTCCCTGCATTTTTAAAACGTTAGATGCGGCTTGTGAGCCTCTTTATAGAATTATATATTAGACGGATGTTCGGTTCAATTGATAGACAATTGGTTTAATTGATATAATATTTTGTTATACGGGTAATGAAAGAAGGAAATACTCAACTTGTTTGACTTCAACATTTCGTTTTTAATATGTTACTATCTTCAGCTTAAATTCTGTTATGAGCATAATATTTGTTTATTTGATCAACCGAAAAATAAATTACTTTACATTTGCTTCATATGTGTGTGCTAACCATTGCCGTTGCACAACAATCACATTGCTACACTATAAATTCTTGAGATGAAGATAATATCATTAATATAAAGGAAGTGACAAAATTATGATTTAAGAAACATTCGACCATCAGTGTATATCCTTATGCATTGCATTTGTTCATTGCATTGTTTTTACATTATGCATTCTTTATGTTGAAAATATCAGCCATACATGTTGATTTTTTTACATTTCCTTTTTAAGAGTCACTTCCTAAGTTTCGCCACCGGTACCACTTTACAATACTTTTCCGTATTATGCACAGTCAAAAATCCACAAGGTTATGCCGGGATTCGAACTGGGGACCGATAGGAATACGAATCGGACGCCCTAACCACTTTGCCACTGCGGTCCTCTGCATGTATAAAAGAAGGGAAAATATAATTCTTATAAAAGATACCAATTTAGAGATTAAAAGGTTAAGTACATGGTATTTATACATAGCGAATCGGCATTTTTCAACGGTCGTTAACTGAAATCTGTAGGTATTCATCTTAGGCTTTCATCTTCGATTTGCTCCTTTTTTTTGTAGGTTGTAAACAAACAATCTCGGCCTTTTAATTATTGCCTTCGCCAAGTCTGAACAAGTAATAATTCGATCCAGTTCACGACCGTAGCCCAAAAACAATAACAGGGCGTGGACAATTATCAAGTTCTGGTAGGAAGTAATTATTAGTTGCGTGGCTTGTAATTAAAAACCAGGGTCTTCGTGTGCACATAATTTAACCTAGTTTTCTCAATTAGCAGCCACATTAAACGATGGAGAAGCAGTGAAAATTGATTAGCTCAAAAGCATATTCCCTGTTTTCATATGTTTTGGACAGCTCTATTGTCTGGGAATACCGATTACATTACAAAATGTAATATGCGATTGTTAGATTGAATAAACATTACATAGACATGCATTTTGTAAGGGGTTTTATACTAAAATATAAAGGGTCTTATGATGAATCGCATCACTACGCTTTTGCACTTAATGCCATTACTCCATCCTTTATCTATTAATTTCACCCTTTCACCATCTGAGTTTTCTGAAGAGTATGTCGCAAGCGGCTCGCACCATTCTGTCCGTTTGGTTGGTACCTGTGTGAAAAACAGGTCCTTCCTTCTCGCGTCGGACCTCACCCGCTCTCTTTCCCTCTCGTAACATACATTGTCAAATCCGTAACAGCAGATACGCTGTGATGCAATAGTGTAAACATTACGAGAAACGGGGCCGTTTTTGCTTTTAATTCAGTAGAAACACGCCATATGACTATCAGTTACAACTGCATAGTGGGTTTTTTAAACCAAGATTCGATTATTATCTTAAACCGACACCTGCCATTTCAAGTGAGGCGATGACCAAGGACTCAATCGTAACTATTTGGATCAAATTCCTATCTGTTCAATTATTTCCAGACTTTGGCTATGGAAAAAAAAAGGAAAGGTGTGGCGCCCCTCCCGTATCCTTGCCGATGAGGAAGGTCGCACCGAACAGAACGTTGTTGTACACTTTTTCAAATATCCGTTGTGCTCAAATATAATTACCATCTTTAAAACTAGCGCAAACACAAACATAAATGAAATACACAAGCCATATTTGGAACGTTTTTGTTCAATCCGTAAACATTTGGAGCGGTGGTAAACCAACGGAACTTTTAATGTGGTAAGAGCTAAATTGGAAATGATATTTCGACCGTGACAACACCCTTACTAAAAGTCAGTATAATTGAGATGAAAGTACTAGTTATAGTGGTTATCCTTTCGTTGGTTGAGGCCAAACCTTGCACTCCTCTTCCTAAATACTTTACAATGACTAACTTTTTTTTTATAACCGACGTTTCTCGTAAAAACATTATTGTTTTACTGTTAAAGGAGTGTACAAGAATATTTTAATATCAAACAATCTTTAGTCCTTGCAGATGCATCTAAAATAATTTATAAGATTTCTACAATTATGGAAGAATTTATAGTAAGTTTAATTCCAATTGCTTGTCGATATCTTTACCATGTATTTAATTTACCTCACAATGGTTTTTTAAGCCAAAATTGCAAGATTCGTTAGAAAAAATATCGGTCAAGGTAATCAAAACCCATTGATCAAAATAAAAACAAGTTAATACACATTCCTAATCATTACAACGGTAAAAATAAGTCCTTTTGGCAACATATCTGCCTTGACCGATTTTTTAAGCTGTGTAACAACGACTAGGATTTAATTTCACTATGAATAGCATAATAATAGTAAAGGCTCGACAACGATATTTGGTTCAATAAAGAATTGCGGTCACCCTCTCTCCTCGATTCACGAAAAAAAATTCAAAGATCTATTGCTAGGTAGACCATGGTTCATATGATACTTTAGTAATACAGATTTTCAAATTAGGTCAGGAAAATGTCAATTTTCTTTAGGGGACAATGGTTTGGAGTTGAAAACATTTTCTAAGTTGATGGTGAGTTGCAGGGTCCGCTAACACATGATGAACCGGCCTGGTCACTTAATGGGTCCGCTTACATTCGCTGGTTTTGACAATAGGCAAGGCGCAAACTGAGACGCATGACACGACGCGAATCACATCACCGTGCTAAATGGCGTAGCGCCATAGAGGTTTCACAGGGCGCCGAACATTAGTCACTTTAATTTATATAGTAAGAATATTTATTTACCAAAAGTAGTTACAATTGGCCATCCCTTACAAATTAATAATTTGTGTTCTAAAATGATAGAGCCAAATAAATTTGAGCCAATATCTGATTCCGACTGTTTATCCTTTAATCAATCATTTTTTTCACCCCCGTTTTCTGGTACTTTCATGTTTAATATTATTATTTTTTAACTTATGCATAAGGCAAGGAGTACATTGAGAGGCGACGCAGCACAGCGTAGCTGATAGACGCGTGGCGCTGGCACAGATTTCGTGCCACGTGTTAGACTCATTTTGTGCCCTTATATCATTCTTTTCCAAAATGGACATTCTGTTCTATCTGGTTTCAGCGATTTTATTTTAGATACGGCTCTAGGATTCGTTATGTCCAAAATTTTAAATTGCTTCACGCACCGGTCACTATTCGCCTTGATTTAGGCCTAAATATTTAAAATCGAAAATTAACATCATTGAGCAGAGGATGTAGATGGTTCATCATTGAGGAAAGAATTAAGCAGTTGGTATCGTCTACCGAACTTCAATATATTAACTTTTCGTATTTTTACTTTAAAAAAAAGATCAAACGAAAAATCATCTTATAACTCTAATCTGGCTTTAAAATCATTAAACGGAGCGTTCGTCGCGCCGTGTCATCGCGACTCAATAAGCGCTTAGACAGGAAGATTTAATGTGCTTGAGTAACATGGAAAAAACACGAGTTGACGATCCAATAAGTGGTCAGTGCGGGTTCAACAGGGTTTTCTTCTTGTTTACGCTATTTAAATATCTACTGTTCTCTTGAAAATGCGGATTTTTGATTAAAGTGATAGTTGATCTAAAGGAAAATTTCGGATAATCCTGTTACTCTCAAGGCACGAGATCTTGTTTTCTCCAGGCTGTATGTTTTCATCTTCAGTTACAAGAAGTACAAATTATTTTCTCTTATTTTTAATCGTGCTTCTGTGCATGGGACTAATATTTGCTGAAATCATGCTCGTAAATTTAGTAAGTTATCATTTACTTATCAGATTTATAACGGATTTAATTCCTTGTGTCGATTCTCTCTAGTTTGTTTTTAACTTTCTTTCTTTTATTATTTATTTAATTTTTTACGGAACTCAGCGAAACATTTGCCATGTTGATCAGATTGAATGGTTTGACTGTAGAGTAATTCGAACTTCATCACCTTTTGTAAAAGGGCACTTTTCTCATCTTCTCTTCACATTTTTTGTAATACTACAATCGTTCTTTGTCGTTGTTATATCTTACAAAAGTCTATTTTCTCCACACAATTAAAATGATTTTTTCCCTTTTTATACTCTTTTTTACAAAACCATATATATTCAATAAATGTCACCGTTGTGTAGTTAAATAAAATTAAATGAGGAAAGTGAACGCCTCGACCTACATAATACAAATGACGGCAACCTTGTGTGTTCTGCAAATGAAAAATAACATTGAAATAAGCGCCAGAGCTCCTACATCTACTAAAGCATCTTCTTTTTTACGTAATCTGAAAAAATTAATTTCCAAAATTTAAAAACAAATCAAAACTTTTAGAAAATGCATTTCACGAAGCGTTCATTCGTACTAGACGTAAAGTTGTTATCTTCCGTTACTACTATTTACCTAATTGATTAACAATTGTAATGTAATAGGGACGGGTGGTATATTCCAGACATTCAGACATCAAAAAGATTGTTTATTTCATGACCTCATCTGGATCTCCTCCCTTTTACACCTTAAATTGGGGTTCCTTCAAAATTTACTTTCTAAATGTTTATAGTATAAAACATTATAAATAGTTCGAACGTTCTGATAAGGGGATGTATTTTTCTGAACATACGAAAAATAAAAATATGTAACCATATGTGCATATGTAGAATTGAATAAAATGAATTTTTAAATGTGAATCTATCCGTTGGGAACCTCAAACCGTTGTTTGAAATGTTTGATAACAAAATATGAACTTTTTCTTTTTCTTTCGGTAAACCCCCCCCCCCTACGCTGAAAAATTAGTATTAACCCTCTTTTTGATTGCTTTATAAAAAAATAAACATACATTGATATGATTCATAGCAGCCCAAAAAGATCAGAGATAAGGCACGTTTGAAAAAAAGTCACCAATCGTAATGTTGGAATGAACGGGTGAAAGATCTCGTCCACATTAATGTTTATATTTATTAAAAGTTTACATCAAGTTTCAATGTCCTTTTTTGAGGAGTATATATATATATATATATATTTTTCTTAATCCTGTCT
>CM077112.1:21033807-21048728 GCA_039619505.1 Cimex hemipterus
ATATATATATATATATATATAGTGTGTCTGTTTTTTCTTTCAAATTTATCTTATTTTTTTTTAAACAAACAGAAATTTTTAATCTTCTTTGTATATCGAGTCCTCGGATTAGAGTTAAGAGTTAATGAATGGTATGGATGGTTTGGAAAATATGGATGATGGGAAATGAATTGGAAGAGCAAAATAATAACAGTCAAACCACATAGCAAATACGTACAACAAAAATTTACAAAAATAAAGGGTTCTTCTTGAACATTCATTAATGTGTTAATTAATGGCTCTGTGAATTTTACTATGTCGAAATTTACGTGGACATCTTTTATTCCAATCAGCGATATTTGTCAGCCTGACTTCTCAATCAAATAAACTTACATTTTGTAAGATTTGACCGTAAATACTTTTCAGTGAGTATGACGTGAAAGATATAAAAAAATAATTACAATTATGGACTAATATGCGGCCTCGTCGTAGCTATTAGTTTCATGTCGTACAGGTCCAATTCTGAAGCAATTTTAAGAAACATGGAGCAACGAGCGTTATATAACGATCTTAAGAAAATTCAAATTCACATTTTGAAATACATAATCCAAGACGACTGGTACGTTTTGTAAAAGTGCGCGGTGTCCCGTTTATCGAGCCTAAAATCGTTTCTGCTCCAGGTGTAATTAGCCCAATAAATAATTTAACTAGGGTATTTTCGTCCCCTTGGGAACTGGCCGTGTAAAATCGTGCCGACCCGGCGGGAAAGCAATTAGCCTCCTTCAAATCCGCCGGAGTGAATGCCTGAAATCCATAAAGGCCTGCACCGGTTATTGCACTGTGTCGAAACTCGCTTGTCTCTGTGCTTCTCGAGGGCGGGGCCCCAATCACCTCGACAAGCACTTGCAAATGTCGAAACTTTGAATTCCAAACCTAATTACTATGTTTTTTTACCTTAAGGAAAAATAATCCTCTAGAGACTGTAAAACACGAACAGCTTGTGAAAAACAATTTCTCTCCCTTAAATATTAAAAAAGTTTGTCTAAAACGTTCTTTTAAATATATTCCACTAATATCATGACAAAATTGACCTTTTTTAATATTTTTAAAACTATTTTTCAACACAGTATCTTCTGCATCGATTTATGCAAATTACATGGCATTCTAAATTTATGAGTTCACATGGCCTTCTAAATTGGCGAACCTCACATGTAGTTGGTACGTTGATAGACTACTTAGTAAAAATAAGATGACGATAACGTGGACTCTTATGTAAAGACTGTTATTAATTCCATTATATTTGAGTAATCGCTTACAGCCTTTATACTCCAGAGTTGCTCATATATCATCGACCTTTTGTTAATAATTAAATAATTATTCCATAAACGTTTCATAAGTCCTGTTCCATCTCGTACTCTTCTATCAAATAATATGCTTTTACTTTCGTACTTTACGTGATTGTTTTAATAGTAGGGTTGTGAATTTTCCGCTAGCAGGGCTTGGAGTATCGGTGCTTTTATGTTGAAGCTTTATACCAAGAGTTTTCATGAAGTCCTCAGGATTGTATCGTTAAAATGTTTTGATATCCCTCATTTTACTTCCAAAATGAATTTTTTTTTGCACAAGGAACATTGATCATTGTCGATGGTTGCAAATATCGGAGAAATTTAGTATTTCTAACGAGCCACGATTATAATCTATACTAATATAATCTATTATAATTATATACTGCAATTCTTAAATGTCTATTTTGAAAAAATGCAATATCAAACGATTATCAAAGTTGGAGTGGTTGTTGGTCTACGTTGTGGAATTGTTTCCCTGAAATTGACCTGGCCGAAATGGGTTTCACTGATCAAATGCAGTTCGGTTTACCCAAAAGGGTTTATTTAAATTTCCTACTGATAACCGCCTATAGGATAACAAAGTATTGACCATACACAGAAGACAAACGCTTTGAGTGCGTAGAAATAGTTGAATATATAAAAAAATGCATTTTGCATTGTATATATTCACTTTTCCACATCCATAAAGAATTTGATAAATGTAAATAATGTTTGTAAATCCCAGACCCTGAAGATGATCTCAATAAAAATCGAAACGTTAGCACGATAAAGAAAATGTTTTTCTGAAAACTTCATCACACCAGACCACATCTCACGGTTTCTAAATAAGTATTGACCATAAATGGGCTTCGATAGTTATGTGGTTATATGGGGGTTGCCGATAATTAAAACGGATTGCTAATTTATTTAACTGTTCGTTCCACTGATTGTCGATTATTTCCTTATTTTGACGTACAAATGTTATTTCAAAAGAGAAATTTCGATAGATTATAATGATGATGTTCAGTTAGTTACCAATAGCGATCCAGTGTTTTGTAACAGCTACAAAATTCATCTTAAACGCCCAGCTAAGGAAACAAAATTGTTTCTGCATAATTGACAAATTATATAGAAGGTGGTTTTAAAAACTAGAGTAAATTTTAATTCGCAGTTAAAAATCCTCTAATGGGCCAAACCGTTTATGCATCATCGCAAACACTGGGTCATTAAGGAGTTGTAAATACGATTATGTAATTTCATAGTCTATAATTTTTCACCTCTTTACTTTCTACTTGTTGGCTACCTAATAAGCACGTTCCACTGAAAGACAATTTTACAAATAAGAAATTGTTATTTGAAAATCTATTATGTCAACGGGAAAAAACAAACTTTACAAAGTGGAGAAGTATTTTATGTTTTATCCGATCCTTCGTTCATCTTTCAGTTTTGCACGGCTATCTGTATGTACTTCTGATTTTAGGTGAAGATACTTTTAAAAAGGACGAATGATTTGTATTTTTCATTTAGTGGAAACCACGTTTTGTAACGGTATGTAGATTTCAAAATCTTCCCAGGCTATTATGTATTGCCAGGAAAGTAAGTAAGGAAAGTAATTCCTGCCGTATGTTTAACCCGTTGGGTATCGAGGACGAGGGGAAAACCACTTTACATTACATTTTTCATACTACAAATACATACAAACGCCATGATGGCCAGCGGGGATTTGAACTCAGTACCCCTAGCGCGGTAAATACGGGTGGGACACCCTAACCACTCTGCCAAACTGCCCTCTTTCTTTAGTCTATTACTTTTTAGTAATGTCGTTTGATTTTCTTGAATCGAAATTGTTACATTTTATTGTGATATTTTATTTTATTTTAATACCACACGTGGAATATTGGCTTGGCTTTAAAAATCTTTATAGGGCTTCAACGGCAGTTTCACCAAATTGCATAAATATTTCGGCGTTCAAGTCCGCCGGTTGTTTGAACATGATGCGGCAGACAGAGAGAAACGACGAACAAAAGCAGCCTGATGAATCTGACACAGTTTAGAGTTCAAAGATGTGAAATAGCTATATGTATTTGGAATTTTTCCAATTTGTCATGCGTAATATTAAAACTTATTTACTTCTAAATAGAACATTTGATCGTTGTGAAGGAATACATTAGCATTATTTAATGTTACATCCTGCAATTTACATTTTGCAAACCGCTTTAATATCTGGTCATCACAGGACACCTTCTAGGAAGTCGGCCCTTACTCCAATTTCAAATGATCCCGCTGGTTGAAACATTTCAGCCCAAATCGGCGGATTGATGTCCATTGGGAAATACACATTACACAATTGACCGGCCCATTCCTGTAAAAACATCTGTTATACAATACATTAAGTTCCGAATTGGGTTCAAAGCGGTTATTTCTTGGGACAATACTTCTCAATTTTCCAACGGACGAGATATAAACAAAAAATTGTTTTGCGTATTGGACAAATTTAATTTTAAAATGTTGCGTTTAATTATTTTTGAAAATGGTTGGATGAGGATTGAGTCGAAAGTAGTTATTTTCGTATGTATTGTTCACTAAGTTACATAATGATTCTTAGATGGATTGCTTCGTGAGAATCGATTTACACGTAAATTAATTACGTAATTGTAAAGTCAGATCTGGCAAAGTTTATTTTAATTGACTTTTGATCTGTAAGACATTGTTGAAATGTTTGCTCAGTTTGTTATTAAATGTGTACAAAACTGAGTTAATTAGTGAGAGATAGTGAATTTCACACAATATCGACGCTTTCAACCAATAATACCAATTGACCTATTGATGTATTTTTCAAGAAGTTAGATTTGAATAATTAAATATCATTCAGCTTCGTTTGCCCTACTGTGGAATGACACTAATTTTCAAATTATAAATTTAAAGAATCTTTGGAATTATCCTTTCATTTCAACTTCATTCAGTTATATAATAATGAGTATACCAGATAAACTGATATTCTTCAAACTGAAAAGTTTAAATTATACGTACGAAATAAGTTCGATCTCTTTCAGGATAATGCGTCAATTGGCGGAAAAGAGCATAAATAAAATACACCCGTGCTTTTAATGCGATCGATTTCAATGTTCTTTGACGGTTTAGCATCTTAACTAGATAATTTTCTTCCCAGCTATAAATACATCAGTGTCACTGAACACGGGCCGCTCTTCGTCGGGTAAACTTTCTCTTAAAATCCGTCATGCACACCGTGATACACGGTGAACGTTGTTTTGACACACCAGAAATTGATTATGAGTGATTGTGTTTTATTAGAAAGTAGTTAAAAACGGTTCATCGGCGAGGTGAGATGTGACAGACTTTTTATTTTTTATATTCAAGACGATTAAGTTTATACAACGGTGTCGGAGTCTAAAACTTACTTTTAACTTGAAACTAAGTCTGTATAGCTGTTAGGTGTCGTGATGGGCAAACAGAAAATAAGAATTGTCTTTTTAAATTACTGCTCCTTCAAATTTATATTATATGATCATAGTAAAAACTATTATAGAGAAAACTTATTCACGAGACTAAATGTAATAGAATTAAAAAATAAGGGATGGAATGAAAAAATAGAATAGAAAATACAATCTTGGATATAATTTGGAGAATGTCTTTGGTTTAGATGCTATAATTGGAATGATATATATAGCCTATAAGTAATCGTTAGCCTAATCGTAGCTCAATAAATTCTCTGAGTAGCCAAAGGTATGACAAAGTGAAATCGGTATTATGATTGTATAAAATCGGCCGAATCACGGGCAGTTGGTAAGTTCCTGATCACACTAACGAGCTTAAGAGACTCGCGAGCGTACAGCCATTTATTTTCTATGACAATTACGTTCTATCCCTTGCTAAGCCCCAACGCACGCATTTAAAAATAAAGCTGATTTTGTATTATATGTTATAGAAGTTCCCATTTTTTGTTAAATATATATCAAAAATTTGCTCATTCCTTCATATTAAGTTGACAACCTTAATAGGCCAAGTTCCAACAAATACGAACTTATGGAAGATTATTTTTAAATAAGTAACGACTCAATCACATCACAAACACAAGGTTCTGACGTACCTGGGAGGGAGCATAAATAAAAATTCGTAAGACTTGATATGAGACTTTAAACATATTCCAGTTTACCATTATACTCTAAAGGTTAATAGCCTTGGCTCAATTACAACTGGTTCGATCAGTGGTTGGAAGTATAATTCGGACTTTCTCTGTTGTGACGTAGATGTGCAATTGAAGTATTGAAGGAGTTCAGATTGTCCAAATTAGATTTATAATGTGCCAAGTCGATACATCTCATCTTGGAAAGGCGTAATCGTCTCGGATGACAAATGTTAAACCTTTGCAACGTTTTTGACATATTTTCATCTATACGTAATCGTGCAAATTGATAATCAATCGTACCTAATCACCTCCTACCTGCAAAGGAACTCGTTTTTGAAATATTTTAAACTAAGTGAGTACTATTCGATAGAAACAGAGAAAAAATTTAAAGTGTTATCTCGCATGCAAATTGCAACCTTGGTTTCGAGTAACGGTAAAAACATTCTGGGTATTTGCGTAAAACAAAGTGGGCCTGATTGCGTTTTCAGTAATCTTACAATATGATTACGATGAACGATGTTACTAAGTGAATTATATTTGTCTGTTGAGATTTTTTTTTAAATTACTCTTAGAAAAACATAAATAACTAAGGTCTTCAAAAAGACTTGAACATCACCGATTATTTAGAAAAAAGTAGTTCGAGACGTCTTACCTAACTGATGAGTGCAACTCCTTGACTTTATATAGAAGAACGTGCAGGAATGTCATCCGATACGACACTTGTGCTTGAGCTCGGCAGCGTTGTTCTAATTTTTGGAGGATTGGTTATAGAATTTTATACATAAATATCTCTTGTGTTTCTTAGTGTACATTGTTATGTGCATGAGTGTGTAGTGTGAGAGGGCTGATTGCGGAATATATTAAATACCCAGCGTATTTTCAGTTCGATTAGTTTTATAATATGGGTAGAGGAATATCAAGTACTACACCAACTTAACTGAGTAAATGGCATGTAAATAGGAAAGGTTGTACTTAATTTAGTGAGTGAAAGTGGGAGTGCATTTAGGAACTGATTATGTCACAACGGATGATGATTGTCATTGTGTCTACCTAGTCTGCACCGATTCTCGCCCCGAGGTTACTGTCTTCTCTGTTGACCTTCTCGTTATGCTCTTGTTGGAGAGATACCATGAACTGGAGCGTAAAATAATAGATGTTCTGGAGATCTGGAGAGTAACGAAAAGGTCGATGAGGTGGTCAAGGGGATGTCACAACTTCCAGACCGAGCCTCCGTCCATCTGGCGTTAAAAGACATAAACAAATGCCCTCTTACATTAACATTACACAAAAACATAATTAAAGAAGGTGACAGTGTGAGATAGATTGACTGAGGAGCAGCTATCAAGCACTGTCGATAAGGATCGGATTTATAACAAGGCTAATCCTCACTCGTTTACTGATACTATGCGGTTGACTCAGGGACACTTATTTTTGGGCCGAAGCCCACATCCTCGTCCAGCATGTAGAGAAAGATTGCTCGATGTATTCCATTTACTAGCAGCATAGCAGCGATTTTTTGGGTCTCATTTTCTTTTCGAAAACAGGACTGTTTTATTGAATTAAGTACTAATATTTTTGTGACTCTAGCATGTGTTGAGTGTAAATGTATTTATTACCGTGAACTGTGAGAGCGACTATGGCGAAACAGTGAATACCATTAGTCATTAGGTTAGTCGTATAAAATGTATAGAGGATGACCAATCGAGGACAACACCACCCAAATTGAGTGAATGTTGTGTATATAGGGCACATCTGTCTGCGTTTGGTGCTGAAATGAGCGATCAGTGGACAACACTCGGATCCAATCCTCGTTTCGCTGGACAAATCGACGTCGGATCCTGGACTTCGAACACCCTGGATGGTGTTAATTTTCTGTACATTACAAATCTTGAATTTACGTAGACTGCGAATAGAGTCAGGATCAACTTATTTATTATTAATATTATTTATATTAATATACTTAATTAATATAAATAATACATGCGTAGGTTTGAACGTATATAAGTTCAAATCCCACATCAGCGAACAATTAGAACATATGAGATTTATAATGTTAATTAATAAAGGCATTTATAAGCTTGGCAAAAAGCATATCGTGCCCATTTATTGTTAAATATAGTTCATTTATTTTATATTGACAATGTTATCGTTATTCAATTCAAAGTCACCATCATGAAAAGCACAATCGTATTCATTACTCAGTTGACGGATTGTGAAGCTTCAAAAATAAATGATTTGATTCACCCGGATGTAGAATGATAAACTTCAATACATATATATTTTGATTAGAATCGGGCTGATCATATAAAATTTATTTTGCTTAGTTCAAATGTCATGTACAAGCCGCGACTTCCGTTTCAAAAAGGTGTTCAGAAATTGCAATAATACTTTCAAAATTGCAAAATAACACCATATCATTTTTCGAAATAACCCCGTTTTGCGGCTAGTAAGGCGGCTGACATCGACCTTTCCGTTCTCCTCGGGCAACACCCAGCCTGTAAGTCCACTTTTGCAACAACAATTCCTTCATGGAACGTTCATGATCTGGATTTTAATATAAACCTCCTTCCCATTTGTATAATCACTTGATATAAGTGTTGCAATTATCTTATCATTATCATCTCAATTACACACATTAAATCTGTTTCTAAGACGTGTATACACACGTACACAAATATTTTGGAAAATACTGAGGCCTGATCCCCGTAAGAACGGATAATAACGGGATTTGTTTTGTAATTAGTCCTTTATGGTCTAATTTTTGTCACCATTAGGTCTTAGAGCACGACTAACTTCGGCAATTTGTTACATGGTTAGCGGGAGTTAAGATTGGCGCCAAATAAATCTGTGTTGCCAATATTCAACTACTAACGGGATTTTGAGCTAACTTTAAACAAAAATACTGAAGTTACCATGGCTCTAAGCAACATTGGACAAGAAAGGGTTAACATGCAAACTGATAGGAAAATGTATGTTTGGCAATTATAAAAATCTATAAAAGACGCAGTGGTTGAAGATAGAGGATTCGAAAAAGGAGAGTTTAGATTAGCGCCGAAAAAATTAGTGTCGCCAATATACGGGATGAAAAATTGATGGAAAATTATGCATCCTGACATCATGGGATTAGCTAAACTTCAGGAAATCTGTTCAATTTGATGATGCCCCGAGGACACGTTAAGCTAGGAAGGGTTAAGATACACCAACAAGAAAAGAATAATAGAACGAATAGACCAACTTGTTTTGAAAATGTATTTGTTTGGCTGGGACAGAGATGGTAATATATTTTTATTCAAGTAGGAAACGCGATGGAATGTTTCTTTACGGCATAGTTAATTTTCACCGGAAAGAAAAGTATCGCATGTCTAAAAATCGTAGCGCTACGGTCCGCTTCACACGTTGAAAATCCTTCATTATTAGTTGAAAGTCAAGACGGGACAAGCGATGTAGCAAGAGAAGCGTGCAGTTTATACCGGGAAGAAATGTGTAACAGAAAATTTGAATATTCCGAACCAGGAAAGGAACCTGTTACACGTTTCCTCACAATGCAAAACTGTGGGTGATAAAAAAAACCTGCTGGGCCAAATAGGAGTTTGGATGGTGTTTCACCAGTTTTATTCCAGTAATATGGGAAACAGTGAAAATTTTAATAGTTACCTTACTTTAAATATGAAATGGTGTCAAACGTCATTGGTCGAGACGCCTTGTAAATTTTATAGTTGTCTCATTTTATCGCAATGCAATCTTTCGCAATCCGTAGTACGAAGTAAAATGCATAGCGAAAGTTGCATAAAATTCATAAGGGTCTTTTTCATTATATAAGAGTGGCTAGGTTAAACCTAATCCGTATATAAATTACTCCACTTTTGTGGCAAAATATGGGCCTTCCATCCAAATCTAATAACGAAGTAGTCGCACGAAGGGAAGATGGGTGTATTGAATGAAACCGGACCGGACAGGACGATCGCATAACCTCTTACAAAATCCGTCTCGACAACAGGTGAACCGCTTCTAGACTTAGTAAATCTCTGATTTTGTAACTGACCCTCTCATATAGGTCGTCAGAAAAAGGTCCCTTGCCAAAGGTCTACGAAAGAGGGGAGTCGAGCTTGGACACCTTGTTTGGTGCAGGGCGGTGGTTTCTGTAAATCTCTTCTTCCTTGCCAACTGTAACGTTCTGAAAACTTGGTCAAAAACATAAAATTTCAAGCAATAAATACGTTTTTGTATGTTGCTGTAAAAATCTAAAATTGGACCGGCATGTCAAATCTATGTTATAAATCACAAATAAAAGAGATACCTGTTAACATATGGTGTTAAAACATACAATAGATTATTGTGACACTGACACACACACACACACACTTGCTTGATAACGGCACAAACATACGAAAATAATCAAGGGAATTATATTTCTAAATGAGTTATTCAATGTAGCTCTACAAAATAATTGGTAAGGAACCGAGTGCACTTTTAAATCCGGTTTCTTCAACTATATCAGGCGTCATACAGTGCATTATTAATTTTGCTCACGGTTGTGTAAAATTAGGAACCGGTTGGAGTAATTCGGAACAGAAAATGTGAGCGTGAAATTATGGAAGCTTGGGCGGCTGTCGTAATTCAGTCATTGTAGGAAATGAATTCTCTTGTTACGCATATCGAGTTTAAATGCGCCCTGTAGATCGACTGTCGAATCTCGAAATTGTTTCAGCATGAAGTATATCGAATTTAAGAGAGAAAAAAAGAAGTTATGTTACCGCCTAACAGAATATACGCGCTGGAGTGTATGTTGCAACTGTAGCCAGTGAAAGGTATCAACCTTAAATGGAGCGAGAAATTAGAAGAATAATTGTTTCGAAATCCTAATCCACTCCGCGATTGGTGACCTGCGGACCTTTCTTGTCGATAGCGGTCAATCGTTCTAGCAGAGCAATTCGCTGAAAGTCAGATGTTAAAAATTCATCATTGATCTCACTTTTATATTCGTGTGCCGTTTAACGGCACACGAAATTTCGATGTTTGTATTATACCATTTGTCCACTTTAATGAATCAAAATCCAACTATGCCTCCTCTAAACAGGAATAATTTATTTTTGTGTTCTGAGAAGTCGAGATATTTAGCCGGGCCTTTTCATCTTTCAGCCCAGATTAATGTTCGAGAGAATTCCGACAATCTCGACCATTCGGATGAATCCGGCGCCCGTAAAGGTTAATCGGCAAGGAATTTAAGTGAAAACCCAAACAGTTGGATACGAAATAAATCGTATAATTGTCGACGTTGAAGTCTCTTCACACGGCTCACGATAACTTGCGGCATTGAAGTCTTCAATTCCAACCATTAATACTTTTAATACTCAATTTTATTGCAACCAGTTAATATTAAATATATGCGTTATATTTTATTTAAAAATTTTATTTTTGAAAGCCAAGAATTTATTTGAAAGTGGTTTTTTGTAAATAAAAATCGCGATGGTTAGGGGTGGTCTGTGTAAATGTTTAAACATAATAGTACCATCGTATTATAAAATCCACCGATTCACTTTCAGCACTTTTATCAATAAAAAATAAATTTACTGATAATCCTATCATTCAAGACATACTTTTTCTCTCCGTCATCTACACTCAATAGGAACCGAAGTGTTCTTTATATGGATAGCCATTGTCAATTAACGGGCGGACCTGGCAGAGGAAGCAGCTAAAGAGGCCATCGAAAGTGGTTTACCAATAACTCTAGTGCCACATGAAGACGTCGTGTTATTAAAACCAAAATTTGATTATCCTGACAACAAATGTGGAGCAATGTAACGCACGACAAGCTAAACGAAATAAAAATTAGTGTTTTTGTTGGCGTTGGAAATCATCAATTAGGCAATCTAGATTTGAAGAAAGGGTGTTAACAAGACTAAGAAGTGGCCATACCCGTCTTACTCATGGTTATTTGATGCCAAGAGACCAATCACTCAAGTGTCAAAACTGGGAAGAAATCCTAACTGTAAAACACTTACTAATAGACTGCTCTAGTTATAATAACATCAAAAGAACCTTAAATATATCAAATTCAATAAATCAAAAGGAGGATTAACTGAAAGTAATGAATATAATTGAAAAATGGCGAAAAGCAGGGAAAATTTGAGAAGTGAGTTTGAGATGGGAACTTAGTGTCCGAGCAGATGGAAGTCACGTTAGCTCATGTGGTACAGCAACGGTGTATTTAGCTGAAGGTCGTGGGTTCGAATTCCGCTCGACACACTGGCTTATATGTAATACTCACTTTTTACTCAAATTTAGACCTTCGAAAAAAAAAGAGAATGCTTTCACATGTTGAAAAAATCCTAATAATCCACTATGTATAATGTTCTTAGTATTAAATTATAAGTTCCACTGTTAAAAAAACCCTTCTCTGTTAAGATTTTCTTTGCATTCTAGTTCAGAAGCAGGGCGATATTTTGAAAACAGTCAAATTAATGAGGTCATCCGATTGTTTTATTTATTCTGTCCTCATGCGTGTTATTGACGTGAAAAGGTCCATGTCAGGTATTATGCAAATTAGATTTTAAATCATCTCCATAATGAATACACTTGCAGGAGAGATGTGATTACGACGCTTAAAACTTCCTCGAAACCAAATAGCGTTAATTATTTGGACATAATTATGAAACAGTTCTTCCTTGGTAAAAGTATTTTAGAGAGCTTTATGTAATTCTGTCTACTGTAGGTAGATATTTTTGTGATTATTTGGACTGAAGAACGTAAAAACTCTTGGGAAAAGGTTGTACGCTCGCACGTAGGAAAACAGTTTATACATTTAATTATTGGATTGTCCAAAAAATAATGCAGATTTTTTTTAATATACACATTTATATAACTATCCAGTTACGTTTGATGAATATTCTTTTGTACGAATTTTTAATAATAATGCAATCTTTACTAAGATGTCAACGCGTGATTTTCGCGTAATTTCGTTTTACAAGTTTAACTTCGGTCGGAACGGCCAGAGACATTAATAAACTGTGAGGCTGTGGCATTATGAGAGAGAATTTTGTTCAGAGAGAGTTAAAAAAATTTCCAGGAGAAGACATTAGTCTTGAAGACAAAACAGGTCGTGAAAGGATTCCTTCCTTAGATGATGATGTTCTACGAGCTTTGGTTGAAATAAATCTAAGAACAACTGTTCGAGAACATACATCTTAAGTATCTTTCATTTCAGTCATGAGGTTCTGCCTCACCCTCCCTACTCTCTAGACCTGTATTCTACCGAGTAACATTTTTTCGTACACCTGGGATAGCGATAGGCTAAATGAGGCGGTCACAAGGTCTTCTGCACCTAGACATGAGTACATCTACTGTTCTGCTTCAGTTCACACTCAACTTCCTTAGCTATGCCAGGGGTTCCTTAGTGTTGGATCTTCTTTGTGGTGTTTCTCGTCCTAGTTGCAGAACCTGCACCTGTACAGACCTTCACAGAAAACTACAATGTGTTCTGCGGTCTCCTCCTTTTCATCTGCACAGTGTTTCGTCTGTCTGTACTCCTATCCGGTGCATATGCTTTCTTAAGTAGCGGTGCCCTGTCAGGAGTGCAACTAGAGGTTGCTGTTGCCTTCCAGTAATTCCTTTAAAGTTTGCGGATGGAATGAATCTCTTCGCGTGCCTCATGGCTGTAGTATTTGCTCCAGGTTTTGGACTCGTTCAGGATCCATATTAAGATGAACCCTTTTTTTGTGGCAACATGCTTAGCCACAGTAGAGTTCAGGACCTAGGCAGTCCATTTTGGCTCGCTCTGGCCACCATGTCAACCTTGTCGTTACCTGTGCCAAAATGCCCGGGGACCCACAGACAACTGGACAACGTTTTATAACATAAAAACGTATTGATCAAAAGTCGTTAGAAAATGCGATTACAGAATTTGTTCATAACACTTAAAATTCTATTCAAAGAGTATAGAGAAGTTGCCTACACGTTGGGAAAAGTGTATTATGACTGGTATTATAAATAATAAAAAAATGTTTCAAATCATTTATTTAATTTTATTTTATAACTATAAACCTGCATTATTTTCTGGACAACCCATTAGAATCATTGTTCCATGTTCAATACGTTTTGAACGTCCAGATTGATCTAAAACATAAATCTGCATAAACTTATAGGTGTTGTATTGTTTTCCCTATCCGGAATGCTAGGCTAAAAACTTTACGGATTTTAAGACCACGGATGTTAGCGAGATGTCTGTATAAAACATCTGACACGCACGCACGAGGGGCATTTTCCGGTTTTTGTCACGGCAAGAGGCAAACAGGTAGGTAGATAAGAAAGTCAGATCTTTCTTAAAGATCACGTATACACACTCTTCGCAGGACAGGAATTACATTTCCGTTTGTGAAACAAAAGATTGATTCCCTCTTTTTTGCCAACTTTAAACTTTCTACAAAAGAATTCGCCTCGTTGCTAAGTACACATATTTTACTCTGCCGAGACGGATGTGTGTTATGGTTGGTGCATCTCTCGCAAAACATCCACAACTCCAAAATCCACTTAAGCTATACCGTCTCAGCATATAGAATTTTTCTATTTCTAAAACCAGTCGTTCCACCACTTGTTATATTATACAAATAGATAAATGAAACGTGTTCGACGATTATAATAGGATCGACAGATTCCGCTAGAAACCTGCGGTTATTAAATTAACTTTCGTAAGAATTACAAATTAGCATCGCTGGTGAAATTGGTAGCCGTTAAATAAAATAATGCCTAAAGATTGAACTTTCAGAAGAATTATTCAAACCCTTTGAACGACCATAACATAGCCTTTCCGAAATGACAAACTGGTCCAAACCGTCCTTGCACTTTAAATGTCATTTTATTCAGGAGGACGCATTTAAATGAAATCTTTGCGTGTCCCACGAATGGAATTTTCAATGAAAAAATATAACGAATTAAATTTTTGACACGGTCATTTTTTTCTACATTCAAAATTCAGACCGACTTTCAAGGTCCCTAGCGAATTAGATCAATTTTTGCCAATTATCAATCGTTTTCCAACGGTTCATTTTCTAATCGCAAATCTTAGAGAAATCACGATTTTATTCAATAACTTCTGCCAATTGCAATTTTAATTGAATATTTTTAATGGGTTATCAAACATAAAAAAATTAATAGTAAAGTAATTTTTATAAAGTAAGTCCTTCTCCCATCCGTTTGGTGTTTCAGTCGATGTCGCAAAACCTCTTTACAATATTTTTGCCAAATTAACCTCAAATTAAATTCCAATGGCTTTGCCGGGGTTGTAACGCAGAACCGCTCTCATAGCAAATACGAGTCGGACGACCTAACCACTCTGCCACCGCGGTCCTCTTCGGAAATAAACAGCGCACACTTGTTAGTAATATATATATATATATATATATGTGTGTGTGTGTGTGTGTGTGTGTGTGTGTGTGTGTGTGTGTGTGTGTGTGTGTGTGTGTGTGTGTGTGTGT
>CM077112.1:21048738-21074913 GCA_039619505.1 Cimex hemipterus
TGTGTGTGTGTGTGTGTGTGTGTGTGTGTGTGTGTGTGTGTGTGTGTATTAGTCAAATGGATTTATTTCAGTCATCATAACAGAAAGTTAGAAAAGAGTAACCAAATTGAACCTCCCAAATGGCTCCAGAAAATAGACCCGTGCAACAAGAGAAATAAGAAGAAAAATCAACAACGCGCTGAGCGCAGGAGTAAATTTCTCTCATGTTGCATAAATGATTGAAATACCTCAATTATTTCATTAAGTGAACTATTTGTATATTAAAGAGTGCAGCAGAACTATTTCAGTTTAAATTACAAAATATCCCCATTTTATGAAATAATCATCGTGTTTTTTGTGACGGTATGTATTTAAAGGGTTAATAACTCCTTCATTATGGCCTCGAGTCCTTTTTAGAGAAATGCCGTTGCGAATCTCGCTCGGCCTTGGCTGCGAAAGAGGAAGCGTCTGCTACATCGATGGCCTGGTGGGAAAGTGGGATGACGAGGCGGTCGGTGGGATTGCAAATTCAGCAATGAAAGTTCACTTTTCTGGGTCAAGGCTAAATCTCACCCCGTACTGGTTTTGCGTTTAGTTCTTTCTTATAAGATGAGCGATCGTCGAAATTTTACACGGAAATTTCCTGTTATTGAAGCTTTTTCTGAGTACTGTTGTATGGTTTATCGTGCCAACGTAAAGAAAATGTTTTTCTGAAACCTACATCACTATATCTGAATAATTATCCATTAACGGTCACTATTCTCTACACATTTAACAAAATATTTTTATGTACTTTAACTACTTTAATAACCATTTTCCATTCATCAGTAATGCAATTTGGAATTTCTGCTGGGGGGTGGTAAATATAGATCTATTGTTAAGCCAGTTTATACCTTAAAAAATACCTGACACATTTCAGATATACATCATAATTATCAGTTGAGGATTAGGATTTGAGTGAGCTTATTGCCTTCTCGTACTCCACCGGCATTTTGCTATTTACAATAAATTGCCGGCAGACTCGAGAATCACCCACCCCAGGCAGTCCGGCGGCAGTCATCAGTCTAGCCATTTAGGTTGACCTCCAGATGCCGTCAACAGCTAGGCTAATTTAGCACCCAACGCATGCAGTTCCAAACCTATTCCTACTCACGTTATATACATTCTCTCCTACTTACATACCATTCGTTCAATTAGGGCAATGGAGTATTCGATATTCTTCCAACATTGTACTTAATTTATCATCTCTTAAATATAAGCTGCCATTATCACTAAATTTAAGGTTTCAAAAATGTGGGAGGTGGAGCTTTATGGCTTATTTTTAAAAGTTCATTTTGGATCAAGTCGAGCCTAACTAGAACAGTTTCAACATCCTTTTCTTGAAGACGACGTCTCCAATCCATTTAACTTGTTACACCAAACAATTATTTGTGTGGTAATTTTATCCTTTAATATGTTCGGGTAGCGTTCTTTGGACTTATTCTTTATTTTGCGAAAGTATTGAGATGGTATTTTAATGAATGGTAAAGCGAAATGCGTCGTGAAATATTTAATTGGCGGGGGGATCAGGCAGGTATATAGATATATGAATCAGTGAGTTGGATCAATTTCTCATACTCTTTACCTCCCCACAATTGAAAGCCAGAGCATACAAGTATTACTAAATATTTTTCTGCAATGGAACGTCTTGCTTTGTTAAAAGGTTTTTCCAAGTGGTGTTCATGCCTTCTTAAGCCTTGGCGGGTTTTGCTTTAAAATGCTCATTTGAATAAAAGATAAATCTCACGATCCAGGATTAAAAAATTCCACATCGGCCTATGAAAGCACGTCATTCTTCAACTTGGATGATTTTCAATCATTAAGTCTGATGCTTTTCATAACCAGACAACTTTTCTTTACCGTTAATCGTCCTTGAATCACTCCAGAAAAAAATAGGTTTCATCAGCTTGAATTTGTTTCACGTTATACTTTCCCAATAATTAAGCAGAAACTATATTCTCTAATTCAACTAAACGTCAAAGAAAACAAATATTTAACTTTACCTCAATAAGTTAATAAATACAATTTTTGTTATTATTAGACCGATCTAGACGTCCTAATAACTTTTCTATTATTTATTATTATTAAAATTTAACAGGTTTAAATTTATGATTTCTTTTTAATGAAACATAATACTCAAGGAAAACCTTTCTCTGACCAGTAATTGCTTAATAAACGGCAGTATTTGATAGAAGGCAAGGTCGACAACTTTCGTAGCATTACTTGATGGCCGAAAAGGCTCGGGCCTTTAAAAAAAATAGAAGAAATAAAAGATGGGTTTCTTTAGATCTTGTTAGAATTATATAATTTTATATAATACATAATATAGTGATATGGATTTTTGACGCTGGTCTGAATATTTACGATTGTCTTATAAAACAGATGGATAATTAGCAATTTCAACAGGGAACATGAAGCCAATTTATAGTGCAAATCTAAGCAGACACATGCACGCATATACTCTCACTCTCTCCTCACACACAAAACTAAAGGGTTTACTTTGGGATATATTACAAGTAAACATTTAATGTATTAAAAGTAAGTTTACATAAGTGGTATCGTATCGTTTAAAATGCCAGGTTACATAATTTTATCTTAGTTGTCACAACAGGCAATGTCTCGATTTTATTTATTTTACAATATCCAAAGAAATCGCAATTAGCAGCGTTTTGATTTTAGTAATGGAAAACGCTTATCGAGTACTATGGTGGAGTGTGAATGTGACCAGAGTAACATGTTTGTGTTAAGTCTTGTGTTTATGTTAAGTTGTTGCAATTAATTTAATTTTTTGCTTGAAAGGAAGGGATTTAACCGCACTCCGAGGAATATCGTTTAATCTGTGGGCGTGAATCTTACCGGACTTCTATGTTTGTAGTGATGTAGATGTATTGCATGTTTTATGTGTAGTTGACAAAACCGAGGTACAATTGAGAAGTTAGCATTTTAGGCGTCTTAGTCATATAAAAGAAGTGACAGATTGAGATGCTCACATGGCTGCAGGCTGAAAAACTCGTGAAAAATGGGAAAACAAGTAAAAATACGCAGAGGGCCGGCGATGAGCACAGCTGTTTGTTGGCCGACTAGAACTTCCCACATTATTATTTTTATTACAATGTTGTGTAACAAATATAATTACATGCAACAGATACAATATAAGACATAAAACATATTTACTATCCAGCACATGACCTCTAATTCTTGTATTCAAAAGGAAGGTTATTTATTGGAGCATGTGAGAATAAACAAACTCGGAGTGCAGTGAAGAAAATCATATTTATATTATAGGCTCTTCATGGACTCTTCGCGCACTGACAAATGTATCTGCAAGTTATAAATCATATTTAATTATCCTGAATGTACCAAATACCTACCATAGTCTAAGTGGGCTGTCGGTCAGTAGAATGAATCATATTAAAGTTCTAAAGTTCGATACTGATTTTATTTCATTATAATAAACAACTATGGCGTTATCAATTTTGAAACGATTAACATTAATCTATGAATTACAAACATTATTACATTTCAAAGAAATACTTTTTTACATATTTCCAGATTGAAACCTGACTCTTTTTACATTTACGTTAGAAGTGCGAAAGACACCGGGCTTTATGGCCTTCTACTACCTTAATATCGTAATCATTTTGTATTGTTTAGCCTGTTATTGAGTTTAGCAGGGAAAACCGATTATAAAAAAGACCCGCTGTCACTTTTGATTCATGGCAATGATTTTAAATTATGTGAACAATTTAAAACTACTTTGAGTGTAAATCACCTTTTTGACAGAAAGCAAAATTTAAATTCTATGTACTTATTTATGAATTAAGTATTAACATTATATGTACAATTTAAAAAATAAAATAATTAAATAGGATGAATAAATAGCATAAATAAATAATTAGATGAGAAATAAATAGGTACATACATTTACAGATAAATAGGTGATTCCATATGCATCCGAACTCGAGTTCTAAGAATAAATAAATAGATAAGTAAATGTAAAGTGTGGACATGTGAGTGTTCAAATGTACATGTATCTATTCGATAGGAATAAATAATAAATAGATAGATAGATAAGTGTAACGCGTGTTGACACGTGGATATGCAAATTATTTAGTGTAGTGTAGTTTTCAGTCGTTCGTGCTTCCAAGGAATCAGGGTGTCGTAATGGCCAATCGAACTGCAGAGCCGTTCTTGTTTGAGGCGAGTTTACAGTGAAGATTTAAGGTTTGGGCCTTAACCGCATCGTGAATCCAAGATATGTCAGTTTCACTGTTGAGTTGATCTAGCCTGGTCCGTCTGCGTGATGATGATATGGCTAGTCTAGGGAATTTGTATTTTAGCAGATTCGACCTGCATGTAAAACTCCATTGCGTAGAGCAGCATAGGTTTGACAGCAGCATTGTAAATAAGTCTCTTGTTGTACATCGACAATCCTAATTCATTAGCCAATACTGGGAATAGAATTCTGATGGCTAATTTGGCTTTTGAGATTCTATTCATTATATGAGGGCTAAAGTGAAGTCTTTGATCCAAAATTAAGCTTAGGTTGGTCACCTTTTCTGACCATGGGATGTGAATGCATTTATTGTCGGGCGCCTCTTTGTGAATAGGATCACTTCACATTTAGGAACGTTAATCAGTAGTTTCCAACTGATACAGAAATGACATTGTTTTTTTATTTCGTTATTCAGCCTGTTTGTAATGGCGCTTGTTGATGTGTTGATGGTGTCGAAAGCCTTTTCCATATCAAGAAGAACCATGCCGGTATGCTTATTTTATCGAAAGGAATGCTTGATATCAGCACCATCTTGGTTTTGTGTATTTTTTAAAATATTCGTGAAATTGGGTTGTGTGGTCTGTGAGGTTATTTACCTGTAATTTGATCGTTACGATTTTGGTCTATCTTGGCTGTGTTGGACTGTCTAGACTCAGATTTTCGACTCCTTCAGTGTGTCTGTCAAGACCATCTCTGCGAGGATAGGCAGACCAAAAATCTTGTAAATTTAAGTATAATGTTATTTTCTCAATATTTAGCATAAGATATATCTTATATACATCACCCCATTAATTTTTATTTATTATTTTATTTTTTGTCAGAACTGATTGGATGCGCTTATGTGTCGAGTTGAATTTAAAAAGCTTACGTGCAGAAAAAAAGTTATTAGCTATTTAAATTTGAAATGACCTCAGTGAGAGGAAACGTTTTCCTTCAAAAGGAAACGTCGAAGCGATTTTTCCACCTTTTCAAAATAATAAAGGCATTAACAAAATGCGGAAACCGTGCCACAGGTTTCCATGCCATGTGATCGTAATTCGCAACGCGTCGGCGATGGAACCCCGAAGTCGCTTTCCAACACATCCGTAACCCGATGATTGCTATGATTTAATACGGTTAACAAAAAATCACCGGTGTAGCGGCTTAACTCAGGTGTTATTAACCCCTTTAAAGTCGGTCGAAAGCAGTTATCTAAGAATATTTAAACTCATTCTGACTAATGGGTCTAAAAGAATACGTCTCCGACGTCGTGTGGTCAATCGGGAGAGAGTGCCTCCCAATATCGGAATAATGCAATTAAACGTTTTGCTCTAGTATTGATAAAACTGGGCGGCCCGGCGAGATATTGAGGTTAGGGTTGCCTCACTGTTCCTTTCACTCAAGCTGCGAAACACCCGCTGATTTTTTACTTCACCTTCAGTCGGTATGGCTGATAACATATTCTCTCTCTCTCTCTCTCTCTCTCTCTCTCTCTCTCTCTCTCTATATATATATATATATATATATATATATATATATATATATATATGTATCTATCTATCTATCTATCTCCTCTTTCTCAGATTGACAGTACAAGGAACATTATTTTATCGATCTCCGAAGGATGTGCCAACAGTCATTCAAAAAATATTTGCACGAAATAAAACAAATTAATGGCTCTTAAAGTAATTCACGTTGCAAACAATATAATACAGTCAATTTTATATAGATTATTTAAGCACAATTACGCATTCGAATTAAAGATCTATTTTAGTCTAGTTTTAGCCCGTCATTTAACAAAATTGAGGCAGGTTGTAAAGGTAAATGTAGGATCGACTTTAATTGTGAATTTACATTTTTGGTAATTACCTGCGCATGTGATTAAAAATTAGTGATAACCTTAAATCTGTATTAGTCAGTATATGTATTATATATAGGCGTCATAATTGTCCTTATTAATTATTTTAATTATTTATACTTACATTATATACTTACGTATAAACATTCATTCTAGGACAATTGAAAATGGGCGTTTTATTTTTTTAAATTATGTAAATTTTCTTGGAGAGAAAGAAATCATAATTACTTAAATCGATATATTAAAAAGCTAGCAAGGATGCTGACATTCAGAAATAAAACAGTCACTTCCTTTTTTCGAGCTTTCGAGAAATACGCCCGTTTAAAACTTACTTAAAAGCGTTCATTATTAAATTTTAACAAATGTAAACATCTATTCATACAGTTTCGAACCCTAGACCCTGAAGATGAAGTGAGTATATCCATCCGAAGCTGAAAGACCTGGGCGTTTCTTTGTAATTGAAGTTATTGTGTAATTTAACGATGTACTTTGTTGTATACGTAATAATAAAGTTGGTGGCAAAACAAAACTACCACTTTCATTCTATGTATTACTACAAACGTTTTGTAGTTTGTTTCCTGTATTATTCTTACTCAATGCAATTTTTATCGCAAGAATTGTCTGACATTATGGCTGTCCTACGTCGATCGAAGGTTGTCGATCAGACTAACCATTTTTCAAATTTTTGGGGAGTTTAGCCTTGGCGTGCAAAGAAAACGCTTTGAACATGAGTTCATGTATATCCTTTAGCCTGAAATGTAAATTTTATGTTTCAATACGAAGACAACATTAAATCAAATAAGAACTTGAAAAGTGAAGTAGGAGATTCAAATTTGTTTCAATTCTAATATAAAAATATTGAATTATGAACATATAAATAAGATAGATGCAGAAAATACCTATCATTTTATTAAAAAGTATCTCAAAACGGAATAGGTGTGGCGATGGGGGCAATCTATCAATTTGATTGATTTAATTATTAATTTGTATCAGGCGTTAAGAGATGACAAGCCACTGTAGGATGCGGGCTAATTTTAATGTCTGATTTTAAATATTAATTATGCTCACTCCGGTATTAAATCTAATTACAACGTCTACACGATGCCATCATTTATTTAATGTGGCATTTTTCTATCTGTTTCTCTCTCTCTCTCTCTCTCTCTCTCTCTCTCTCTCTCTCTATCTATCTATCTATCTCTCTCTCTCTATATATATATAATATATATATATATACACACATACATACATGCATACATACATACATAGAAGTGAAAGTGGTGAAAAAATAAATTACATATATATGTTACATATATATATATATATATATATATATATATATATATATATATATATATATATATATATACACTTTCACTTCAATTATTATGAACTTTGAGATTCAAAAGAGATCGGTTCGGTGAGTAGTTTGCTGTAAAGTTACTTTTTTTTGGTTTGATGGTACCTATATGGAAAGGAAAAAACTTGGTTAAAATAAAATATTTCTTCTCATAAAACTAAATAGTTTGGCGTATAAACAAACAAAAAAATTAGATTTATACATTTTTTCTTTATTTTCTTCATATAGCCAATCGTCAGGTTTGTTAAAAACTTAGAACAATATCAACTAGCCGTCTTGGGTGTATGGAATGTACTTCCAGGCTCACGCGTCCCCTCTTTACCGAACAGGGAATAAATAAAAATTAACATTTAAAAATTGTAAAAAAAATATGTTATTAAAATGTGAATTAAAATTATTAAATATGAAATTGGATGTTATCGCCAGCCTTTGTACTTTCATCTAATTTTTAGTTATGTAAAGCGATCAAGTAAAATAAAAATTGAATGCAGCATGGGACCAAGAATATTCCCACGTGGGACACTGGCTTGTATTACTATGAATATGAGTATTCTTCGCCGCACATCAGTGTTGTTAGATGTTAACGACAGAATTACGACTAAAAACCAATTTATTAAGTTTTGGCGATAAAATCTTCCTGTAATATTCACATGTGGCTTGTTATTCATTTTTTTTCATCTTAATGCTTCTTGTAAATACATCTTAATATTAAGTTAATTTTCTGTAATAAATAGACCTTGATGATGGTGGAATAATCCGCCAAAAGCTTTGAACAGCCCATAAAGTTGTTTTTGCTCTGTATGACTTCTAAAGATCTCATCACGCTATGATAATTTGCTGATTGATTGACCAAATTACTTCTTTCAATTTATTAATCTGTATTGGATGAAATAAAAAAGTGAGTGTCAAGAGCGAGATTCAAACTCACGACCCACGGCTAAATACGCCGATGCTCTTCCACTTGAGATAACTTGAATTCGATCCACTCGAACACTAACTTCCTATCTCAACAGCACCTTTAGAATTTTCCTTCCTTTTTGCCTTTTTCGAAATGTCTATTCGCTTCTCGGCGACAAATGAATTGGCCACAGAGCCGAATTTATACGAGTTGTAAGATAGCCGAAAGTCCTGGGTTCGAAACCCGCTCGTGACACAAATACGTTACATGAAGACTCTTAGTAAAATTACAAACTCTGCCACCTTACGAGAGTTCTCTGAGTTCTATTGAGATGAGCCTGTAAATTGGTTCCATGTATTTATGTCTTTGTCGGAGAAATAGGTCATCAATGTGTCTTATTAAGATCATTAATTAATTCAAAGAAATACTTCTTTGAAATTCAAGTCTAATAAAAATTCCGAATGAAATGAGAAAAAGTTGAATATTATAAGGCAACTTTTTAAATTTTTGATCAAATTATGCAGACAGTTTATAAAAGTCGAATTTCAAAGTAGTGCATGCTTAAATTTCCTTCTCCTAATGCAACGGACATATCAAATCATTAGATTTTCAAACGAAAGGGATATGATTCGTGTCATGGGCGGTTCTAGTATTTTTCTGAGTGGTTAGGAAATTGTAGGTTGCCTTCACGTTGGCACATTCGGACCAACGGAACATTTTAATAACTCAAGTTAGTTAGCGATTCGCGTTCGTGTATCATTTTCATTAATAACTGGACCCAAATTGTGACAGAAAGTGTGACTGACTTATTCGATTTGTAAAACTGGCAAGACTGTAATCTGATGATTTAATTTAAATATACGTTTATTTGGACAAAGAACTGTAAAACACAAACAAAATGCTTAAATTGAGATTTTTTACCATGTTCTGATTTACAATATTATTTACGTTTTTTGTTTGTTTCAGGTATGTACAAGAAAATGATCCATTTCATATATGAAATACTGTAAGTAACTTTACCTTTATCCTCCATTGAATTTAACTATATTCAATATTGTTGAGTGATGTGAATGTGCAGATGCAATATATCCATTTCGAAGTCGTATGACCAACGACCTCATTTTGTGCATCAACCAACAATGAATATAACTTACCTTGGTATATTGTACGCAAAATATGAATACATGGAAGAGAAATAAAATTGATAAAAAAGTATCTAAAAATGTATAACGTTTAATTTTTTATATAGTTCTATTTTCAATTTAGGCAACATTTAGTCAAATAATTAAGAAATTTGCAATTTCTTCAAGGAAAACGGCTTTATCTCTTAATAGAGAATTAATGAATTTATACTATTACGTTTGTCCTTCGTTCGGCAACATACAAAAAATTAAAATAATTCTGGTTGATTCATATGCAAATATTATTCTCTGCGGTAAATTTTTAAATGGCAAAATTTAAAAAAATGCATTCCCATCTCTTCGGTCAATCAATCACGTCAACGTCAAACCTCAGAGTTATCCATCAGCCGCCGAGGTTGTGCTCCAAGTGCTATGAACAGCTAGATACAGCTCCCAACGCAATTATTTCCTAAATCCATTCACACTATCATTCACTTTTAAATATATTCGTTCTTATTTGGATATTCGGTAAGGGTAGTGGGGTACTCGTTACTATTCCTTTACACTTATTATATAAGTAATTTAATTGAGGGTCGATGAAGTAGTCAATATTCCGCCAATTTTCACTATATATTCACGCTAATAAATACATTGGTTTTCAACATACACAAAAATATTACTGTATATAAAAAACAAAAGAACTGTATACTATATATACACTATTACTACACATATTATATAGTAACATACGAGGTAATATACTAATTTATTACTATATATAAAAACCAAAACGAAAACCTGTTTTCTCCAAGAATCGCAATAGAGGACTCAGATACTCGCTGCCTTGCTCAAGTGTAACTCTCATATCGAATGGAAAGGAACGACACCCTTTAATTATGTAAGCACATCGAGCAACCTTTCTCTACTTGCCATTTTTTGTAAAAATCATTACATTTTTAGTAGGCCTTAGTCGCCTCGTCGACCTTTTCGTTACTATCCTGGCCTAACTGTCCGGGTACCCAGCGCCAACCACCGTTTTGCCGAAACACTACAGTTCATTGTACCATTGTTCCAGGCAAATAAGATCTAATTATTGTTTTAATCGATATAATGTACATAGCAAGGCACAATTAATAAATCATGAAAAGTATCGTACATGTAATAAGTTTTATAAGAAGGTTTGTCCTACCAACTGTAATGACGGTCGCGGTGCCTAAGGTTGTATTATATCCTAATAGACTAAAGTGCTGTCAATTTAATAGCTTTCTTCTACAAACAATATGCAAAAATAATGTAAGTAAATCTTCATAAACTAGTCATAGTACTACTCTAAATAAGGCATAACTTTTCAAATTCGGATTTGAATTTCTTCAAATCTTCTTCGAATTCTATTCACTCTCTTAGTATTGCTTGTCAGTCCTACATCTTTCGTTGGAATGGGCTAATTTTAGGGAAAAAAGAAAGCCCTTTCTGTTATGGGCATCCTTATTTATCTATCCAACCAAAGGGTAAAATTATAACCAATTAAAAGTATATGGTTTAGAGCGCAAATGAACAGTTTATACAATGTGTGGAGTTAGGTTGGTTGTCGATTTTTTTGTGATACGACTTGTTCATTAGATCTATAAATTTACACCAAAGTTACTTCAATACCGCATAAGAAGGATTTTTATTGTTCGACACAAATTGTATTTTGAAAGTTTGCAAACAATAAGTTAAAAAGGCGTATTCATTACACAGTATCAAAATTATTTAGGCATGAAATTGAACAGAAATTAATTTAAACCCCTTTTACTTACAATTTAAATATATTTAGCACCTGTTAGAAACAAAGTGTAATGGCGTTTATTGATTCTCAGTAAAATAAATCTCTTGTTAATAAAATAATAATATTCGTATACTTTTATGTAGGATTTTTTCAAGATGTTTTATAATATTGGTAAGTTAAAGTAACTTGGTAAGCAGTAAATTTCCCATGTTCGAGGGGATAGAATATATATAAAAACAAATTTTTTTGTCGTTATAATAAGAAATCCGAAATATCCTAGCCCAATGTCAAGATGTATGAAAGTGAAATCATAATCAAATTTTATCTGAGGTAGTCCCTTTCGAATCAGATCGTATCGTGAGATCTCCTGTTCAGTCAACAAATTGATAAATTACTGTCATGATCTCGTGACAACGTCATGGGATAATGCATTCCTTGGTTTCTACTTACGGGCGAAAGGAAACGGAGTGCTCGCAATTTTTTTCAGAAGGCCAAATAAAAGTCGGCTTCTTACATAATCTTAGAAAGGATTGATTTTGTTGTCATACATAAACTTGCCTCGTTTTTAGAAAAGTGCTATGGAAAAGTTATTAGTTATTCAGTCTTGAAAGGATGTTTTCACTAGATTGTCCAATCTGCTTGGATTAACGTTAGAAGCTGTTTTGAACATTGTAACATTTCTGTTTCTCCGTGAATAAACTTAACAAACCAAAATTAAGAGCAAGATATTTTCACAGACAGAACAAACACCTTGCAGTTGATGATATTCGCTGATATCTAAGGCATGATGAACCAACCTTTGTCCATTATTTACAAGAAAAGAATGGTAACAGTTCGAAAAATCAGTGCCTTTGATTTTAATTTTTTTAAATGGGTCATTTCTAAGACACTTTATACTTTAAAGCAGAGGACAAGGGTTAACGACCTTTAAGCATTGCTGAAACATAAAATAATGAGATCGAATTTTGATTTAATGGGATGGAATGGTTTTGTGTAAGCCTAGGATGGGAGTTAGGTATTTTCAATGAAGTCTTTTGAGAATTCTGCACACTGCTGAAAGACTAAAAAGAAGGATATGTTGGCTTATTGGCTTTAGTGAATATGGAATAATTCAATAGTAGATGAGCTTGAAATTGTAGTAAAATGAAATGTCTTTTTCTGCGAGGTTATGAAGTATTGTGAAGGTTAAAAGGGTACGGGGAATTTTTCCCTTGTGGTTTTATGAATTATACGAATTCGTCTATTACTTTACTTATTAGGTGTGTTTAAAATGCTGGATAAATGATAACTTTTGTATTACCGGACTCCCAATATGCTCGACTAAATCTTGGCTTTCTGATTATTGGAAACAATGCTTTCAGTGTTACTTGTTGCGTTTTTATCCATTAGAAGAGTCACACAAATAAATCTGTGTAAAGCAAAACTTCTTGTGATAACACATTCTCACAATTTCCACATTTTCTTGCCTAAAACATTATCTAGGTGAAAATGTAACTGAACAATATTGTTCTAGTGGTCTTCCAGAAAACCCACTTTTGGCTCTCCGAGGTATGCAATAGCCGGAAAAACCACTTTTTACACTTGTCTTGCGTCTAATAGCTGCGGTTTCTTGCGAAACTTAACAGTGGAGTTGTGTGGTTTGGTCGTTTGACCTCTCGTAGCAGCCGCCCTCCCTCGACGGTGTGACGATTACAGACAATTTCCGATTTCCTTCACTTATTTTAAACGGCAAATAAAATATGTATATTAAAATAATTTTTCATTTTAAACGTATTCTGGTAATGGTTAAACACTGCTACCAGATGAATGTTGAGAACTAAGAGGTAATTTAAATTTTTAATGACGGTTTATCTTTGGTCGGTCTGTTTTACCTTATAAGTTAATTTTAAATATATGAAAAATACGTCACGAATGAGATCCCAACTCACGGTCTTAGTTACTCAATTTTTCGTTCTTTAAATCTCCAATTTCGAGTTTAAAATTAATATATACAGGGTGTATCAAATTCTATAGTCCACCCATTTAGTTCGGAAAATCAAAAAGGCTCTTATACAAACAACTGCGCGGTGGTAACAGATTTAAAGTAACTGTTTCAATCGAATTGGTTAACGCTAACTTTGGTATTTTAAATGTGATTCCCATATTTTTTATTGTAAACTTCGATTCCAGAGCTTGTTTACGCCACTTTTGCTGAAAGAAACATTTTGATAGGATCTACCATTCCGGAGTTATGTCCGACGGGAAACGAGTGACAAGGGTATGCTTTTTGAAACATCATGTTCCCTCTACGTTTTAGATTAAAACTGATGGAGTTTTATACTTTGCCATTGCGAGCAGAAAGTGTATTTAAGCATTTATTACGTGGAGGGCCCCGGAAACAATCTTCACAACCTCCTACAAAATCTCAACAGACTACAAAGGAGAGGAAGAACACAGGAGAACATCGGATACAATGATATGGTATACGGATGGCTCCAAAACAAATGAAGGAACCGGATCAGGTGTTTTCTGCACAAGCCCAAAATATGAGCAATCAAACTCACTAGGGAAGTACACCTCGGTCTTTCAAGCAGAAATACATGCTATCAATGCTTGTGCCCTGGAAATTTCTTAAAAGAGGTTACACTGACAAAAAATTCCTCAAAAGATCAGACAGCCAAACAGCTATCAAAGCACTGGCATGTACAAGGATTACATCAAAATTAGTCAGTGAATGCATCCAAAATCTCCGAAACCTGGGAAAACACAACAAGGTAACGGTATCCTGGGTGCCAGGGCACAGGGGAATTTTGGGTAATGAAGAAGCAGACAGACTGGCCAGAGGAGGATCCGCAAGACCATATATAGGCCCCGAGCCTATCCTTGGGATATCAAAAACAAACATAGAATCCTCCATCGCAGAATGGATCGAAATAAAACAAAGAGAAAAATGGATAAACTCTAGCAGTGCTAGACAAAGTAAACTCATGATAAAACAACCCTCATCAAAACTGGCAAAAACACTACTGCAATTGGAGAGGACAAATCTCAGAGGAGTGGTAGGACTACTAACCGGCCACTGGCATCTGAGAAAACATCTACATAACATGGGCATATATAATAGTGATCCCATTTGCAGACTATGTAATGAGGAGGAAGAAACAGTCACTCATATCATCTTCGAATGCGAAGCAACGGCTCAATGGAGGTTCAATCTGACGCATATAAGCGACTCAGAGAACCACATTGAAGCAATAACAGTCAATGACTTGATACTTCTGAGAAAAAGGATCGAGTCTATTGACTAAACCAAGGAACTAGGAAGGTACAATAAGCCAGAAGGCTGCAGTGCCTGGGGCACACAAACCCCACTTCCTAGTACCCTTGCCACCATTCCATTCCATTCCACGTGGAGGGCCATGATGGTGTTTCAAAAAGCATACCCTCCTCACGCGTCTTCCGTCGGGCATAACTCAGAAATGGTCGATCCTGTAAACATTTTTCTTTCAATAAGAGTACCTTAAAATAAGCACTAGAATCGAACTTTACAATAAAAATATGGGATTAATATTTATTTAATTTATTGCTACTTATACAATAACAGCAAATAGTTTAGTTATAAACAAATCTGATAGGCCAACCTGTCAGCCACAGATTACACCAGTGGGTAATAAGGTTCAGGTATTGTTGGAGTGCTTCTGTTCCTAAGATAGAATTGGAGTGTGTTGATAAGATTGCGGTGTCGTCCGCGTAGGTTGTGTGATTTGTGTGTTTGGATGTATGGGTATGTAAGCAGTGTGGATAGTGTAGTGGATTGGGCCTAGGATACTTCGTTATGGAAAGCCAGCTTTGATTGGTGTGAGAGGTGAAAAATCCGTGCCGATCGTTACTTTAAACTATCGATCTGAGAGGAAGGATTTCACGATGATATAGTAGGAATGAGGGAGTATTTTAACGTAATAGAGGAGGCCCGGGTGCCTTCTCGGTCAAATGCTTCTGTACGTTCAGAAATACGGCTGAGCAGTATTGTTTGTTTTCTAGAATCGAGGATATCCTGTCGCCTACTCTGAAGTAATGCTGAACGTGGAATGGAGAGGTCGAAACCCAAATTGATGGTTAGGAATTATGACGAGTTATAACGAATAAATTTCAGAGTCCAATAAAGGAATTAGTCTTTTAAAGACGTTCAAAGATTTTGGATAAAATAGGAAAGAGGCTTATCCGTCTATAAAAGTGTCGGGCATTGGAGGATTTGTGTGGTTTTGGTATTGGAGTTATTAGAGATAGTTTCCACCGGATGAGTAAATAGGTTGTACGAAATATTGCATTGAAAATATATGTAATGTATACTATTGCTTTTTGAGTAGATTTCGGTGGATTTTAGACGTAATAAGATCATGACCTGGGAATTTTCTTTCGAATAGGCGGAGCATCTGATACGTGACATTTGCGGGGTGGATGGGCTTAGGAGTTATAGCAAGAGGGAGAGGAGAGTCAAGGAATCCAACGATATGATATGAGTGCTGTGGAAAAGTGATCGGAAAGTAGCCGGCAGGTATCCTAGGGGCTTCTAATTGGAGAAGGCATTTGGTAGCTTTTGGTAACCTTCCTAGTAGCTAGTCAAAGGGAGTTGTCCTGTGTGGATAAGGACTGGAATTGATATGAACGGTATTTGAATAATTCGATTTTCAAAAAATAAGTGAGACGGTGAAATGTTACTTTACCAGGGGGCGTTGCCATCACAACCTTGCTCTTCATTTGGAGGTTATAAGTGTACGGATATATTCGGGAAAATGGGAATTCGGAGAGGACTTTTGATGGCGTGGAGGGGAGGACGATATATGAGCGGCGTGTTGGATTTTACTTGTGAGAATACTGACAGCTTGTTCTATTTGGTTACCAGTTTTAACGGAATGTTTAGGTTAAAGTATTATTAAGGATATGTTGAAATAGTTTCCAGTTTACTGGATTGTTGGTTAAAGGTCTGGAAGGCGTACGCATGGGAGTTGTGTCGAGACTTAGGAGCACAAGGAGGTCTGTGGTCAAGTTGTTTAAAGATTTGATGGAGGGAAATTGGATGAACGGATTACCATTTGAAATAACAAAGTTAGCGTCACTTTTCAACTAGATAAGAACGATATGTTAAATCTGTTGCCACCACACGATTCTTAGCCAAAATTAGCTTGGTGTTTGTATAAGACCAATTTTTGTTTAAAGTTAATAGTTTCCAAATTAAATGGGTGGACTATAGAAGTTGATACACCCCTATAACAGTATAGAACTGAAACGGACACACAGGATTAATTATATTATTTTTAACGCAGGTGCAGATTCAGAACGACGCGTTCATTCTAAGGTTCCAGGTTCCTTCAAATTTAACAAGCTATAAAACAGTTTTCATCTGTTTGGATAAATGACAGATAAACGTCACAACGATGGAAAAGGTCACACCAGGACTTCAAATAACAATATCGATCCCAAGCGGAGTTGCAAATAGTATCATTACCAATTCCATAATTCCTAAATGTCCTCAGTATACGCCAAAGTAAACGCATGTTGCTTGTTGTCCTAAAGTCGCCGTTCAATTGAGAGTCGCTGGAATTCCTTAATTCTTTCATGCAACGAGATAATATGAGCAAAGACTGCAATCGTTAAAAAATTGTGTTCACAAAGTTTGGAAATTCATTTTGCGCAGATATGCTTATATTGATCAAGGGGCCGCGAGATACAATCGTTATTATGCAAGTATAAGTATGACAAATAGGAAGAAATCGGGTGCAGAGTTTTTGAAGGCCTGACAGTCTACTTTGAGGCTTTCCTACAGTAGGATTTTAGTTTCCTAAATATCGTTTCGCAGTTGCAACCGTCACAATACCGTAAAGGTTAAGGCCCAGAGCGAAGTATATTTGGCCCAATTTTCTAGGTTCCTTTCTACTCCAATTACGCTAAACGCCGGTTGCCGCGTGTCCCCGAGCCGCTGTTCATATCTCTTGCTTACCTCAATGGCAAAATTGGTAGGAAACGTGAGAGTGGTGAGAAGAGATGAGAGAGAGAGAGGGACAGAGAGAGAGAGAGAGAGAGAGAGAGAGAGAAAATGAATGAATGAGTGTGTGAGTTGCCTGAAGAGCCTCTGGTAAAATATTATACATAGGACGACAAAGGGGGCGAGATTGCTAATTGGACGTCTACTCTTCCAAATAGTTATGTAAATTCATCCGACGGATAAATCGATACACAATACTTATGCAATCTTTTTTTCGGTCCACCCAACTGAGTTATGGGAATAATTTCGATACGAAATTTATGATATGATCGATTTTGAGATCATCAAAATGTCATCGACCGTTGGCAAATTCTTCGGAGAAGTATAATCCACTTTTAGTTTTTACGTCCAGTTGTAATATTTAAAGCTTTAAAAAACTACACTTAACTGTGAACGATGAGTATAAATGTATTTACGAATTATAAAACTTAATTATCAAAACGCTGCTTACACAAGAATGACGAAATAAGATAATCATTTGATTTATTTTGGGTGTGATGGTTTTATCAGTATGAAAAGATTTCTTTCATGTTTGATTTATATGTTTTGATTTCGATGGGTTTCACGTATCAAGAGCACTGTCGATAGGTGGTCTTAGATTATGATCATCTGATTAAGAATAGGCCGTGCGAGGCTGACACACGGGCACCTTTTTACCATAGCCTGCTATGGAGAAAGTTTACTCGATGTGTCTCATTAAACGTGTGACCATATAGAGAGCAAGCGCAAGCAGGAGTGCGATTCAATATTTGAGTCCCCTATTGCGTTGTCTGAATGAAAAAATGAAACTGAACGTATATAATAATTTGGTTGAATCTATAGTGTGAGAGGGCCGATGGTGCAATATAGAGACTTGGGCTTTTTTATTTTTTGTAGTATTGATAGGGATCTATTATGTATTGAAAGTGAATGTATTTATTACCATGAATGTGTAGTTCGAAAGTAATGTTTAGTCTGAAAGGGGTAATGGTATAATAATGAGTACCGTGTTTTTTTTAAATTGTTTTGTAGTACTGACAAATATCTCGTTTGAAATTGAATATATTTATTACCATGAACGTTTAATCTGACTAGGAATATTGAGCCCGAGATTGTTTTATTTTATATGCAGATATATGCAACACCGTTCCGTTGCCCTGATCGCTACAAGCGATTGTAGCGGCCGCATAATCATGGAAGCAGCGAACTAATAAAGTTGTACGTAAAGATATCGTTTTATCAGGTTCAGTTCTTTACACATGTAAGTGTTATGAGTTGAGCTTATATAAATCAGTAAATAGGGGCCAGCCCGTTATATTTTATTTTAGTTAAAAGACAGTGTAAGAGTAAGCCTAGCCAGAACGTGTGCTACAATCTAGGCTATTGAAAGTTGTCATTATCAAACTTTCATTACATTTCTTTAGACGTGTAGAGCGCGTACATATATGGAGACCGACATTAGTAATGTTTCCGGTAACATCACATTAATTTCTGTTAAATTCATGGCTGGAATTCTTTCATGCGACAGTCGATGATTTGAGCATGCGGCGTTTTGACTTCGAGTTATTGGCCATTAAAAGATTGTGTTCACTGTGTTTGGAAATTCATTTTACGCAGATATGTTCATCGATCAAAAGGGGCCGCTAGATTGGATCGCCATTATGTAATTGTAAGCAAGACAAGTAGGAAGAGATCGGGTGCAGAAATCTCGAGGGCCCGCAGTCTCCTTTGAGACTTTCTGGGGGCAACGGCGTTGGGATTTTATTCACAGCCACTGTATACCTGTTACCGTTGACGCCTTCGGGCAACAAACTTTTAAAAGTTTTTCTCTTACACGATCGGTACCGCGCTGTCTTGCTCAATTGTTCCTTTGGCCCATTTCGCAAATAATAACTCTCTCTTGTCAAATTTCTCCAAGGCCGGTTTCAGTTAACGGCTGAATAGAAATATCAAGAAGTTTAATGCAGTAACAGTAAACAGTGTTTGTCGATAATTATCGGTAAAGCGGAATAACTTATGTTTACATATTCGGTCTGAGTATTACCAACACTTCTTACACAACTGCTACCAATGATAGCTATAGATACTAATTACGGGGTATTTGGAAATAACTGCAAGGAAAATATACCATTCCCATGCAAAGTATGCGTCTTGCCAAAATCACCCAATCTAACGTCTATCGAACGTCGCTCACTCTGACTCGGCATAATGCCGTTATATACAGAGCTAACTCACCCTCACGCTAATAACCTCATAACTGCAACGTTTCTTATAATGGGATAAGAACGTTGAAATTCTATGAAAATGAGATGTAAGCTGAAAATATATTTAAATGGTATATAGAAAACATTAGGAATTTCATCATTCACGTGTGTATTCCGGTAAGAACTTTTGGCCCTATTTACGCTACATCCACAAAATAATTAATGACTTATTACAAGTTTCAGTTTTTTATGTGCATATTAAAATACAAATAGCTAAAAATAAAACCACTCATATACCTAATTTTAGGATTGTTTTTTTTTTTAAAGTCGATTTAGAATTATGGCAATCCTTTCCTCAATGCAAACGGATCTATTGCAGAAACTTGTAAACTATAGCCATACCAAAGAACACTAAGTAACATGGTGTGTGCTTCACATTCACACAGGATATGTGTCGATGACTGTGATTCCTCCTGTTTCTCAGCTTTTCCCGTCTTCTTAAGATGACAGTTAAGAGGGCAGTGGTCGGTATAGCAACCTACAATTTTCCTCAACTCCTGCCTACTGAGAGAGAAGAGTTCCTTCGCTTTTCTTTTTCAATGATTTATAATCTCTTTTCTTCCATCTACCTCGGGTTTTGCCCAATGTTTAAGCTTTCCGTCCTCAAGCCATTGTTTTCGTTCCAACTAATGCACACATTCCCATATGCCTAGTTTTGGTCCTAGTCCCATGTGTGAGAAGGTGCCGTTTTTTGCTAGTTGGCCAGCCGATTAATCTATGCCTTCATGTACACTTTGCCAACCCACTTGAAGGTACTCTGATTTTGTTTCCCCTGGGTCGCTCACAGTAGGAAGTTTTTTCAATACAAAAGTATAGGGAGTAGGGAAGAAGTTAAACTCACCCTGTATACAGATAATCTAATATGTTTGAAAAGACCCTCAACAAGGGACCAAATGATTAACTTACCTGCCCGAGTACCGTCTTTATGTCAGATTCTAAAGTGTAACTTGTTCTTGCTGCCTGTAGAGTGACATGCCACACTAAGCATTCTATAAAGAAACGGAACACCTACGCGGGTTTTGACTAGTTCGATTAATTAATTCATTGACGTTAAGTTCATTTATTGCATTTCATTATTTAAGGGTAATGTTAATTTATACAATTACTGCTGTTTAATGCACTGTCACAAACTTTCTAATAAAATATATCCTTCCTTGTTGTTTGTCGACAGTGTCACCTAGATCGAACGACATATCCTAGTTAACATAAGCTTCTTTTTTAAACTTTAATTAGTTTCAAAGACATGATGGAGGTTGTTATTCCATGAATGCTAGGCAGAGGAACTGAGGTTCTTCCCAATTGGCTGAAATCGATGTCCTTTCTCGTTGTCAGAGAAATTTTAAAAATATTCTTTCTTCTACCACCATATTATGTGTATAGTTTAATTTTTAACAAATTATTCAGAATTATGTGTTCGCTTCACTCGTCATTGCACTTTTAAGATCTCACTGTGAAAGTTTAAACCGATTTTTTTGTTGAATTAGACGTGCTAATTTGGTAAAAGCCCGCTCGAAAAGAATTGGAACTGTTTCGATTCTTAATTAATGTCTTCCGAAATTCGTGATTCTAATCCAAGTCCAAGTCAATTAGCTGTTTTGATTAAAATTTTACGCATAGGCTGTAGGTCTAGATCATTTATCTTGTAATGGACCAAACGATCAATAAGGTGAAAATTGAATAAAAGAAGTACAATTAAATAAAACAAAGTATTAAAAAAATAACATTTCTTACTTTTCGCGAGTAATCCGCGTGTGGGAGAATGAAAGTTACAGCATTTGGGAGGCATGTATTCAAAACCTTAATAACACGCCTATCTATTTTAATTAATTGAAAGGCTTTGCCCAGGGGCTACGGGTTGTCTTGTTTCTTTTCTTCAACTTCATCTCTGCCGGATGCCGCCCGTAGAAAGTATCTTTCTTGAGATATTTTACTCACACTAAAAAAAATGGACATAGACTTCCTTTTGATGAAAACAGCTGATTTATTTTTCTTCACTTAAACCTTTTTCTTTGATAAAGAGGTACATGTACAAATGAAAGATAAGTATAAAATTGACATTTATAGACGAAATCACCGCCTAATATGTTTGTTTGATATACATAATCGATCTTTAAAAACAATCAGGTTCGGTTTTAGTTGGCCCTGATAGAAATAGAAACGAAATTCCCATTATATTTCGAACCTTTACACAAAAGGGCATAATTTGTTTTGTTTTTCCTATCATTTACAATTCAATCCTTCGAACCTCTCACTTGCCCCTACTATAGATATATTCCATAATCTCTCTCACACCTAGAAAACTTCCCATTTCACATATCATCTTATAGAGCTATGAGCCATCTCCCAGTAATGGCTAAGGCCCTTGAAAGGCTCTTTTTAAAACGCCTAATACCCGTCATACGTTATTCCAAAACACCAATCTGGTTTCCGTCCAATCATTCTACAATTCAGACACATTTTAGAGTGGTTGACATTATTTTCTTTTCTTTGCAGAATAGAGAATACTGCTCGGGGTTTATAGACATGTCTCCGGCTTTCGACTGGGTCTGGCAATTCACGTCTAACTAAAGCGGTTCTTATTCACTCCGGATTATCAAATCCTAAAATAAATAGATCGTGGTAATTGGGTTAATAAGTGCTATGAGACAAGGCCGGTGTCCCTCCAAGGGAGCATTGTTGAGTCCATTCATATCATACTGCTGACCTCCCGATTCATCCTTACATCGTACGCCGTCGTTTCCGTATTTTTATCTCCTAAGTCCAATCCTACCTATGACACCTCCGTTATCCTTGACCATCCGAACGAGGACAAAGCACCCAAATGAAATTCAAACTAAACAAACAGCCTGTACCACCAAATCATCTAACATCAATGAATTCAAGCTGCCTAAAAGTCCTCAGAAGGATTCTCCAACCTTTTCCAACCTCACTATCCACAATTTTCTCACTTCACAATCCAAAATGATCTTACCATTCCCTTCATTCAAAGAATTTCAATTTAACATTTAACAAGAAATTCAATGTAACATTAAAAAGACATTCATTTTAACATTACTTCATCAAAGAATTGATCCTGCTCCCGCATGTTTTTTCCAATCTTTCCACCCATCCTAACCCTACTACTCTCTAACCCTGTCCTCTATTTCCTCTGCACTTCAACAACGACCGTTTCCAGACCTCTTCCTCTCCTTTACACGATCACAAACTGGCAATGAGTGACTGGTTTTTCATAACACGACGTGTCCTCCGAGTGCAGTACTTGCCACAGTGTTACCGTTTTGCCCAGGATTTTATAATATTAGGAACAATTTGTAATGTGAATAATTCACATACAAGATAAAAAGAAATATTTTTAAAAAATTTAAAAATATAACATTTGTACGTTCGTAGGGCAAATTCATAATTTAAAAGAAGATGCTGTATACCTACTTTTTTATACGTTCTACTATTTTTTTTAAATTTTATATTAAACGATATATAATATAATAATGTATCACTTAATGTAAAGAGACATTACAAATACATGTAGGTGTTTCTTAGAGAAGTGAAATGGAATAGACACGTTCGTTCGTCATTTCAGCCGCGATGATTATTCATAAACCACTCAAGCCGGGAGTGGTTCCGACGAGAATATCACCTGTCATTCAATAAGCTCTGCCTGAAAAGGTGACTCTCCTTTACATTTTTCCCATTTATTATTTCAAGCCGGTCGGCAATTTCACTGTGAACGGGACGAGAAAGTCATTCATGTAAATCGGAATCTTATCTACAATGACAAAATGTATTAATATACGTCCGTTTTAAATTGAACTGTACTGACTCGGTAGGAATAGAAATCTTTTTACCGTTAAATTTACGCATTAAAATCTATCGTAGTTTCGTTGAACACTCTGAAAATCGACCAATGACAACATTTCAATCTGACCACCGAGCCCATGTCCTCCAGCTATTTCAACAGCCTATGTTGTGTAAGTCTATTCAGAAAAAATATTCGAGAATTGTAGGAATTTCAAAGGAAAGACCTAGAAATGATAACCCAAAAATGTTTTAAAACTAATCAGATAAGTGTGTTTATTTAGTGAGCTTTATTCGAAATCAGAGAAGTAATATTACTATATATATTATAAAATTCATTTCATATATCTATTTTTTCCCAACTTATTTCAGCTATCTATAAAAGAAGTAGTAAACACAAAAAAAAAATTCTCCATAGATTAGTGTATGATCTTCATACTAAAAAGTCAAAAATTGAGAAATGTATTAAGAACCAGTTTAAGAATGTAAAAGGAACACAAAAAAACAAAGCCGTGCGAAAGCTGAATATCTTTCTTTTCACTCCTTAAATGTTAATTCGACCTGCGCATCCTTTGAGAAAAGACCGTCTGGTGTTCGTTTACTAAATCAGGCCGTGAAAGTCTTTCGGACAGTCCGATCCACTCAATGCCTACTCACTACTTTTTGTTGCTGTTATTATCCCGATTGATTCCGAGACTCGTCTCGCCCAAAACTTGTCTCTAGATATGCCCTGAAATTGAAATGACCCGAAGTTTTTCTCAATCGAAATAGAAAATATCGGCTGTGACTTGTTGCTCTCACATTCCTTGACAGGCACAAAATTAATTACTAATACAGGGTTCAATACACTTAGAAAGTTAGCTCAATTATTTGATCAAAGATGGTGAGATGCGGTCTGGTATGATGTATGTTTAGAAAAAACGTTTTATTTATCGTGCCAATGTTTGGATCTTCTTTGATATGTCTTCAGGGGATTTTCCCTGCATTTCAACAAAAAGGTTGTGTAATTGATTGCAGATGCTAGTTTCTTTTCGTTGTCCTTCAGAATCCTCTTTACGTGTTTGTTTTGGATTCTGGAGAGAGAGTTTGGTTTATTATTGAGATATCGTGAGAGTTTATTTTATTTTCTAAAATGAACTTTTAACTTTATGTTTACCTGCCTTCATTGTCTAGCCATCGGTTTTTGTATAATTAGAGGAAAATTGTCGAAAAATGGAACTGAACGGAGAAGAATAGTTTATAATGAGATGTAAAGGAATTGTTCGGTTGGATTAAGGAGAAATGAATAAATCAAAATGAAAAACTTAAAATAAAAGGACTTAATTTTAGACTGTGTGATTGACGAGGAAATACGTATTCTTCCAGTTATAGTAGACTGATTCAATTGCAACTTGATGCTAACCTTCCGTTGAATGTGCACAATAAATCTACTGAAATAAAAGAAAATGAGGAAAGGTTGAACATGAGAAAATTTAAATATTAAGGGTTCAAAAAAAATTCCTGTAATCTCTGAAAGAGAAATACAAACGATGAACTTGGGGGTGTGGAAGAATGGAAACTAATGTGAGGTTTGAATATGGAACTTTGAGTTTGAGAAAACAAAGAACTGTTCCGATTGAAAAAGGAGTCAGTTAGATAACTAACCTATCCATTTGGTATGATCCGACAACGTGTAAACATTCCGATCATAAAATTGTAAAAAAATATTTAAAAGGTATAAAGTTAACATACAGATGAAAAAAGTGGTTCTTTTGACGGCAAATCGCCATAATTTATTATACATACTATATTATTACAAGCGTCGTCTGTATGGCTATGCATAATTTTAACAATTTTTCAGGAAGAAGTTTGTGTCCGATTTCATTCTTATTTATCCGACTTGAAATTATTCAAAAGTGTCTTTTAATTTCCAACGATTGCACCACAATGGTATAATTAAAAAAAGGAATTCATTATAGTCGATTGATCTACTTTTACGTGCTCATTTATTTATGACGGAATTGCGATATTCGAGTTTCGCGATGATTGGTTAAGACGTTGATAGGCACACTTGTCAAGCAGCACTTTACGTGCGACCATAAATTTATCGCCCTTTTAGGATAATGATTTTAAGCGGTTTTGCTACATATTGCCAACAATTATGATAATTACGTGAATTTTGGAAACCAGTATCGTAGTTGTGAAACGGCGTTGATTTCGAGACCGAATTTGAATATTTCTAAATACGAACTGTGTGAACCGAATAAAATACAGAATTTGTATTGTAATCGAGAAAACTTTAAGGGTTAATACATTACCTATTCTATTATCAACATGAATAAACTGATTTGGATGGTTCGAAACTGACGGTGGAAAAAGTACAAAAGTTGATGCATAATCGGTTCACTTCGATCCAGATTTAGAATAGGTTACAATATCACGGGTCAGCTTAAAGCAACAATTTGCGGATCACATAAAAATGCTGCAAAAATTATATTTTTAACTACCTAAACTCATTTAGATTTGACCATTTTGTAATATAGAAGATATTCAATTTAATTTACAAATTCGTATAAAACTTTGGAATGTTTATGATCAAATATATTCCCGATGTTATGTTTTTATTTAAATTTAAATTAAGAACAAATAAACAATTTGTATTCAGTTCATACACCATTTTCTTCAAAAACATTTCTTAAATATTGCTTAGGGATGGTTGACAGGATTGGCAGTTCTTGGCACCCGAGCTGTCGTGGAAGCATCCTACCCAGTGCCTTATGCTCATACCTGCCTGACCGTTACTTCAAAGTTAGCTTAGTTATATATATATATATATATATATATATATATATATATATATA
>CM077112.1:21083676-21141767 GCA_039619505.1 Cimex hemipterus
CTCGCTTTGACATTATAAGGATGACTGAATTATTTCCAAGTAGCGGAATGCTACAGAGGTAAACAAACAATATCATTTGGAAGAGGATTAATAAGTGTTGACATTCATACAAATGAGTAATCCTGTAAACGTAAACAGAATATTTTATATAGATTTTTTTTTAATGAAAACTTAAAATCCTGCATTATTTTCCGGACAACCCAATACCATAATCACTCCCATACATCAATCTTACAAACCTGCCAGTCACATATCCTCTTACAGGCCTATCAATCTTATCCCATTAATATCCAATGTCCTTGAAAGACTCCTTTTAAAACGTCTAAAACCCATTCTAGGTTTACATAATGACATTCAGCAATAATTTAGGGTTGTTAACATTATTTCCTAGGCTTTACAGGACAAAAAATACTGCTTGGTGCATTCATGTCATCGGCTTTCGACAGGTTCTGGCGTCCGGGATCTGTCTTTATACTAAACGATTTTCTACCCACTTCTTATTACCAAATTGTACAAACCTATCTAACAGATCGTTGCTTCAGAGTAAAGCGCAGTAATATGTTCTCTGAGACAAGATCGATCTAGGCCGGGCTCCCTCATTGGTCCTATCCTGCATTAATCTACTTACGGCGATACTTAGACAGTAGACCGACGTGGAAACCTCACACAAGACTCATGTGACAAGAATTAAATTGAAGATTTGGACAACTATGAAGACTTACAGGACCAAAATCAGGCATGATCTTATGTACAAACCTTACAAAACATTAATAGACATAAGAAGCAGGACTGTCTAGCACCAACTCATCTAACGTACAACGAGTTTAAGGTTTCCAATCAAAAGTCCTCAAAAGGATTCTCCGAATTCCTTTATATGCCTCCAACCTCAATATCAACAATAATCTTAACATTCCCTTCGCCAAAGAATTGATCCGTTCCCGCTTCCTCAAGTTTCACTCCACTTTTTCAAACCTTACCAACACTACTTCTTACGCCCGTTCTACTTGTTCACATCTGAAGAACTCTCCACATCGACTGAAACGACGATCCTCCCCGCCTTAACCCGATTACAAACTGAGTGTTAGCATTGGCTGGGTTTTCATAACACATGGGTTCTGGGTGAAAATTGCCGTGGTAGTAGAGTTTTTCCTGGGATTTTAAATAAATATTATTATAAAAATGCATTTAAAACATTATATTAACTCACGATTTCACAATGAAAAATCACAATTTTTTATTTTACATTAGCTATTACCGATCACATTTTACAGTCATAATAAGATTATCCAATATGTTTAATGCTTAAAGTTTTCTCTTGTACAATTTTTCTCCATTTTGTGACTAAGACAGCCATAAAAAGCCAAAATACGGGATTTTTAATGAGATTTATTTTTTTAAGATTTTTATTTTTGTTGTTAAATTTCTTTTCTTTAAATCGGCTTTTCTGACTAAAATCCCCTGGTCCTTTGTTATTCGCTTGGAGTGAAAATTACCCCAGAAGTACACGTAAACGGCCGCCCTTGTAACATGACTTTTAAACAAGACAAACGCCCCTACCAAGGACTTGGGGATCACGTCGCGCCCGAGCCATGATTTCCATTATGTGCAAAACGCATGACTCGCTTGAAACGAGTCACTTACCTCCGGGATGAACGAAGCACGCGAGATATTACGTTCTCAGCCTTCGAAGTTTCCATCCGTGATCTGAGGATGAGGCTCGGTTAGCTGCTAATTAACCTTTGTCGTTTTATTCCTACCCTTGACTCTGCCAAGGTGCCAGTTATGACGGCACGGCCATTCTTGTCCCAGTTTTAGTGTTTTCCAATAGGCATAAAGTTAAATTGACGTAAGTATTAAAACAATCTTACAGTATTGATTTGAATGGATGTTTTTATGTACTATTAATGTCTATTATAAAACATTTTTGATTTTTCAATTAAGTCAATCAAAAATGATTCACTGTTTGGAACACATCCATCATCCATTTTCAATATACATATGTAGTGAATGATGTTATAATATTAATATAAAAAATATTAAATGTGGTGTTCTCCTTGATTCAATCCTAGGTACCACCATATTTGGCATATGCATTACATACTATTTTAAAAGCACACCCTGCTGAACCTCAGCCCGAGTTTGGGAATGTAGTATTTGTTTATTTGAAGAAATTATCTAATGTTCGGAGTATCTAAATTAGATTGTACAATATTCGGCATATTGAATAAATTGAATGTATAATAGGCAAATATTTTCATTTAGTAATAAAATCTTGTTGACTTGTTTTGAATTTATTATTACTCTTAGCGTAAGTATAACATTGTTAAAAGCGTATTTGAATCAGAGATGGATATTAAACGACCTTATGAAAAATCCAATGATGTATGCGATTTTAAACTGGACTAGGGTAAGGTGCAGCAACGGGAACTTTAATAGAGATGTTCACCTTGAAATTTTCTAGTCTTGTCTCTCGATACTTATAACGGAAATCTGATTTTAAAACCAAATGGTACTCTTTTTATCACTTAACAGATGCTTTTCTCATCTTGGTTGAATCATAGTTGTATTCGATTTATCTATCAATGATTAAATATATTTATGGGCAGTCCTATTTGTCCTACAAATTTTCTAAACCAATGTCGACTGTGTCTTATTGAGTTTTAGATGGATAGCAGTCTAATTAAATTATTTTACTTGTTCATGCTCGTCAAAAGGTTTCCACAATAATGTATCCCAAAAGTAGAAAGAAAGTATAAGCTCACAAATTTATAGACCACGTGAAATTTGTTAATACCTTACGAGTAGTAAATGTTTCTTGTACGTACACTCCGAGATGATAAATCACGTGTTGCGTCACGGAATTTGAACCGAAAAAAATCTTTTAAGTTGGTTTGACTTTCCCTGTTTTCTGCCATTGCCTTCCTGCTATTACCATAAAGATGGTGTTTAACGTACGATCGATCGATAATATTACATTAGTAAAAGTTAGTCATACATATTTTCCCTCCTTTTGGCCATTTTTCAAACGTCGTTTAATCGGATTGGATTCTCGAACTAAAATCCTTACTTAATTATAATATATTAGTTGGTTAAGCGGAATTTAATGATTTCAAATGAAGTACACTTCATAGGTTCTCCGTGGCCATTTCATTTGTCTTCGAGAATCCAATCCGATTACGATATTTGAAAAATTGCAAAAAGGAAGGAAAATTCAAAAGTTGGGGTTGAGGTGGGAAGTTAGGTTGAGTGGATCGAGGTAAACTAAAGCCGAAGATCCTGGGTTCGAAGCCCGCTCGTGCATTGACTTTTTTTAACTAAAAAACCTTAATTAATTGTAATTTATTTATATATTGCATTCAGTTTACAGCACTACATGAAGTTACAAGTCTCATTTGTGAACAAATAAAAAGAGATATTTACTCAATTCTTTCAACAAACGGAACTAGTTATCTGTTATCTAAAACTTTAAATATTTCCGATATGAATTTTTGAAATATGGGAACAATTTTTGTCCGAAAAACCGCCGAACATGCTGTAGCTTACCGAGCATCCGGCTTCACCGGATGTTTCATTAATTATTATCTTACCGTAATAGGCCGCCCGATCCAAACCTTGATTGCATGAACATATTGGGTTTGATGATATTTGCACTTTGTGAAGGATTTGTGTTTTAAAAGGTTCTGGTTTGAGGCGGTCTGCGGTAGGAGGGAAGTATTCTTTTAACCTCCCCTTTAGGGACTTGCTTAGCATGTTCTCCTCGCACTAATATCCTAAGCTCCTGCATTCTCCTTTGTGAGTGCGTCATAAACAAAATGGTTATAGCTTACTTCTATGCTACAGTCTTAAGATGCAGTTTTGCATTGAGACCCCCCCTCCCTATTCGCGAAAAGATGTAGTACAGGCTGGAGTAAGATAAGCTTCGTTAATAATCGATAAGCAATTAATGGAAGATGTATACTAGCGTTTTCGAGTGATGTTATTGTTATGCGACTGGCTATAGCTAGTTTTATTTTTTGACAAACACTTATATTTCCATAGCCGATTTCTCAGCCTTTTTGGATATTAACCGTCTTGTTGTGCATCATAGTGAATGCCAAACCCACATTCTCCCCTTTCATACTTCCGTCTGAGTATACTGCACAATCCCATATCATGTCCCTATCTACGTTCACAGCTTGCATCCTCCCTGGCTATAGGTGAAGGTGTAAAGAAATGGATCTATCCATTTCAAAACCATCCAGCCCGCTCACCCCCTTTGCTGTTTGGACAGTGCATTACATCAAGTCTTGTGCATGCAGGTTAGATAATAGGTCTCACTATCGTACGATACTGGGCTATAAACTTTAATAAGCCGTAGTAGGAATAGTGTCTTTATTTTGATGTGATATTTCCTGATCTCCAAGGCAGATTCCCTAACAAGGGCCGAATACGCGCGCGCGAATGTCAGTGTGTGAGATAGAGAGAGTGATAGTGATAGTGAGTTATGGGGTGAACCTAATCACTACACTGCACTAACAATAACAGTACGATTTCTATAAAACTTAGGTTTACTATTATCGCCGTTTGGAAGTGAAAAAGTTTTTTTCTCAACAGTGTGCCAATTGAAAATAATGATCCTCCCAATTGAATTTGATATTTACCGCGGCTTACGTATCGGGGAACGTTCTACCACGGAAGTCATGTTTCGATTGACATTCACACTATTAAACAGACACCTTCGGCCTGTTGGAAAATCCACAACAAAAGCTTACGCCACTATAGAGAAAACGGGACGATCTTTCTAATTGTACACTGGTCCGGTTCCCGTTTGGAAATTAAATTATTTCTCGTGAAAGAGGGTTGGACATAGCCAAAATAAGGGATCCTCTTCCTACTCCAAAATGGTCTCAGTGGTCAAATTTTTCAGACTTTTAGACAGTTTCATCAGATAATAAGAGAACATTGTGATAACCCGAATCAGCGAGTCGCTGAACAGTCTTTCGAAATCATAGAAAGATTCTATATAACAGAATGTATGCGAAACCTTGTTAAAACTCCTTGAAGAAATTACAAAAGTTTCAAGCTCAAATAAAACCAGTCAAACAGTCGGGTAAACAAATAAAAGTTGCGATAGGATACGTCATTTAGCATTTCGCCATCTCCAGATTTCGCTCTGCCAAAATAACACATAGACTAACCATTAAAGATACCAAAACGCGTCTGACAAGCCAAAGTGAATACTAAGATTATAGAAAATTATGAAAGACGTAGGCTAAAAGTGGTTATTCAAGCTTCACTGTAAAAACCCTTGCATTAATGAACGACAGAATTACTCTCAGTTTTTCCAGAAATGACTTTATAATTCATAAAGGAAAAAAGTAATAGGGATACCTAAGTTGTGAAGCAAACAGGAATCCAAACGTATATACTAACACCTCCCGATGAGTCCTCAGCACATTAAAAACTTATTTACGTGATTGATTTGATGTCAGCATGTCATCATCATTCTGGTTTCTACATTAATCAGATCTATACTAAATAACGGAAGCTCTGTAGAAGGCGACTAGATACAAGTACAAGTAGTTCCCGACTACTCATCATCAACAGACAAGAGGAGCTTTAGAGTCCGCAGTGGCCTATTCGGCCTTATCGGACGTTTTGATTCTCAAGATGAGAAATGACGCACCTCCGCATACGACGGAGCAGTGTTACCGCCGCAACATTGAATCGCCCCAGCCCCTAAGGGCTAAGGATAACCTCGCTCTCCGCTTGTCCACTTGTCCAAAGTACCTGAGTGGACATGCAATAAACCGGTTCTTCACACTGGGCAATGCCATAAAATCGTTGTTATTTGTTAATTCCTTTTGGCGTCGTAGCGATTTTCTTTTTTTGCAGCACATAAAACTTCTTTTATTGTGTCTGAGCTTTGGTAATAGTTTTCCTTCCAGGATAACAAAGCAAAAATTTTTTTTGAGAGGTATGGTATGTAGGTCTTTAGTGCTCAAGTTTTCCAAGATACTGGGCACTTCCAAAGGATATCCTCTATCGTTCTGATTCCTCTATTCATATTAGAAAAAGTGTCTTTGTTAATTATAACATTTCGTAAATTTATTATTAGTTGAATGAATGATATTTCATCAGAGTGGACGGCCAGCTTCCTTTGTAAAATCTATGCAAATTTGCTTATGGAAAATGTTAGTTTGTCGTTTTCCAGATAATCTTATTTGAGGAATTTTTCCTAGTTCCTCAGTACGCGAGGTTTGGAAAAATGATTCTGATCCAGTAACGTTATTTTAGGTTATTTACGAAGACAACCTTTTCATTTCGGTCCTGTTGCATTTTCACAGAGTCTTTTCAAGAATATGTAACATATTGTAAATTTACGGAACTAGCGCTGGTAAAACCTTTTTTCACAAACTCGCCAGTGAAGGCGAACCGAATAAGTGCCGGTAAGTATGAGGGCCCGATTCGCACACCCAGCAACATAGCCGACAGGCAGTGCGATAGTTGCGTTGAATTAGGCAGAATCAGATATCGGCTAAGTAACAAAAGTTGCCGAAATTAAATTTTTAATGTTGAAATTACGGCTGTGGAAAGGGATCAAATTATACAAATTTATTTGTGTAAGTTTATGTTTAAAAAATAACGTCCATGGTGAACGATGGACATATTTCAGAAAGGAAAACAAATCTCTAACCATCTGTTGTAACTATGATTGCTAATCCACTCTGTATAAATCAACGTTGGCCAAGATAGTGGCGTTTGGTCGATTCACGCTGATTACACGATATCCAGGACAGTATGTAAATTGTAAATGCAAGGACATCAACTCTTTGGCCGTTTTTAACCGGCAAATAAGGTGAATGGACTAGCCAACTGTTGTTTAACCTAAGGCCAGAGATATGGAGCGACGCGACGCCCAGTTATTCGGATCGTAATTTGAAAAACTGTTGCTTCACCCCTGTAGCGTGTTCCAGATTTCATTTTTTTACATCCACCGTCCTTTTCTCGTGAATGCGGCTCCTTTATCGCTTGTTCAACATTTCGAAAGTCATTTTTAGCTTTAAAACCTACAGAGAAATAATCTATTTATGCCTTTTTTATTTTGTATGTAATAGAAAATGTTATTCATAATATAATAAAGTTCGTTCAACATTAGAAAAAACGTAAAATCCATACAAATTCATTGGTGTAAATATTTAAAAAAATAAACATCAGCTATTTTCCCTGTATAAAGTTTAATTAAACTACATAAATTTATAATATTTATAAATTTTTTAGTAGGAGATTAGGAAGGTGAATTCTCGAATTTTATTGAATCCTTTTACGAAATAGACTCAAAGGCAAAAAAACAGATACTTGCATTTATTTTCCATAATAACTAGGTATAAAAATACCGACTTCAAAGATAAACGCAACATTAAAAACCTTTATTGAGTCTCTACTCTCTTTACCCTCTTTAGATACAAAATCTACTTTATCTTTACCAAAGCCAACTTTTTTAAATTTAGGGTAATAAATCAATAATTTTTTCTTAAAAGCACGGCTTTAAGCCGATAAGATTTCGCCCGGGCAGATTTCTTGATCAACGACGAACGTCAGTTGCATAATACAAGCTCTGAGTATGCTACTCTCTACCTCCCACGATGGCCTACAGCAATTTAGGGTGGCCAGTAGTCTCGATCGAAGAGATAGTGGTCGATCTTGATGTACGATGTATGTATGATAAGTAGTAAACGCCAGAGGGTCCGTAATGTGAGGGTGCACTCTGAAGCCTAGTCCACACTTGGACTGAAAGTTGCGCGCCATTGTTGCTGGCTGAATTTCAACACTCTTCCCATTCAAAGGAGATTCAGCATTCCCACAACATGTCCCCTGGGATCTGAAGTGTATTCATTGTTCCACGTGATTCAAGATTTCGACTCTCATCCAAACGGGTTTCAGTGACAGACGCATGTTCCGGGGAGTATGGTTACAAGGTTCACGGTACAGGAAATTGGATTTTTAAATTTCGTGTTTTCTTTAAAGACCTTCGGCGCAACCATTTTCGCATAAGATTTTCGAAATCTTTACATGTAACCCTTAAATAGTTGGACAATTCCATCTTCTAGTCTTCATGGTTCAAAAGACGGCGGCATGTATTATTATCGTTACTAAACAATTTTCGGGCCCACCATCTTCTTTTTTTTTCTATTTTTAATTAATAATAACAATGACAGAGTAACACCCGCGAGGCCTACCTGCGAGACATTTTCTAGGGAACGGCCGCCATAGTGTAGACATGACATAACTGTGGACCAGCACCCAAGCAGACGTGCAACATTGAATCGGGTTTGTTCCCAAAAAAAAATTTACCTCAGCGTGGACTAAGCTTAGAAAAGTCATCAGGTTCTCTACTACTGGAGAGGCTTCAAGTAGAAAGGCGACTATTCCCAAATCAACATCACGCTTGAACGTTTGGGGCTTATTATTACAACAAATTGTTCATAATTGAAAGCTTAAGGCCTTAACCGGACAATTGTCGGAAGAAGATAACCAGTACAGACCAGGCGGGCGGGGGGGGGACTTTTAGGCTCCCTTGCCTTCGGGACCCTACTTGATACTTCGTAAACATCGAAATTTTTCTCTTGGCCTCTTGGAAATGAAAATCTTTCTTCGGCTTCAAACCTGACCTCCTGGAAAGCATAGACCATGACTATGAGAATATACTTCAATTCAAAAACAATTTTTTGTTTGTTGAAAGAGTCCTCCTTTTGTCACAAACAGCCCTGAATATCGCGTCCTTTCCTTCCACCCCTCCAAACGCTTTATATACTTTCAAAGATGAGTGTCGGTTTGATTTGTGGCCATCCGATGACCGACACTGTGTGTGAACTCATTCTTCATACTACTTACTACTATATCCTAAACTCGTACCTTGCCGATCGTTAATTCTGAGTAACATAGGGTTCCTTCCATTCACCCAACCATGCGGTTCGTTCTCTACAGTCTCTCCTTATCATCATTGAACCTTGGCTAAAAAGTGAACATAAAACCTCCAATAAATTAATTTCACATTATGACGAGCAATCCTTCCTCCTGTGTGCTTCAGCCGTGTTCTTCTACTTTCGACAAACTGTGTTCGCTACTTAGGACTATACGTGTACAAGTGTCTCGCGTGGAATCCGCATACCAGACTTAAACGACAAATACTCAGTAGACTCTACAAACCTATTTCTCGACTTTTAGATCAGACGATCCAATCGACACCTTACCTAATCTCATCATTAGTTCCTTAAGGCTAATGCACAATACATTACACAAACCAATATGAACTTTATGAAAATATGGAACTCAGCCAAAGTATTGAACTACTATCTAATCCACTCCTTCCAGTCCAAACCCTACTTTTTACAAATGCTCCTCTTTCCATTTCAATCGTACACTATAATCATTATCCCATGTGTTCTCCACGCCATCAGAAAAGTACAGCAAATTCTACTGCTCATCCACTGATCACCCAATCCTCCAGTAATTCAATTTTCTTCTACTACAGTTCCCGATACCCCACTTCGCTCACTGAAACCCCGATGGCTTCGTGATGTAAAATATGATGATAGCGAGCGTCAAGTGTTTACCTTAGAGTTACCTACATTTGAGTTTCAGTAGCGATTTCTCCTTCAGGACAATACAAGTCAATTCTTATTAAACATTATATTTGCTTCTTGAAATTAATTATACAGATGTAAATTTCAATTAAAACGAAAAATGTACCATTTAAAACCCTGAGATAGCATTAATAAGCACACCAATTCTTCCTCGCCTCTTCCGGTTTGATAAAAATATTGTGAAACGCTTTTATCTAGTATAGTTATATCGCCCATTTGAAAATTTTGTTCTCCATTTTACTTTATCGTTTTAATTGTTTCCTTGCTGATTTAATACCGAAAATAAATTAAAATGTGGACCATTTTTAATTATTGATGATTTTTTGAAGAATGCAGTCATAATGTCCAGTTTTTACTACTTTTTCAAGGCGAACCTTGAACGCCTACAAAAATAATCGGCTGCATTTAAGAAAATTGAATTCGACCATATTCAATATTTTATTTAATTATACGGATAGGATAGTGAACTTCGTGTTCTAACTGCATTCAACTACCAATCCCAAATAAAGAAATGTTTAGAAAACCTGTGTACACAATATGTACATTTCGAACTTGCTCCGACCACAAAATAGTAATCTAAATCTAGTTATATGCCCACTCAAGGCTTGCTCGCCTTGCTGTTAGAAAGGTTCGACCAAGGTCCACTTGACATTAAGATCTTCTGGTGGTCTGTAATAAAATATACCAACTAAAGCATTCACTTTTTTTCATATTATCAGAAGTATTCTTTCTGATCCAGAGAGAGAGAGAGAGAGAGAGAGTATTCTTTCTGATCCAGAGAGAGAGAGAGAGAGAGAGAGAGAGAGAGAGAGAGAGAGAGAGTAAATTTCAAAATAACATGCATTACAAATCTTGCGTCAAAAGAATGAAGGAAAAATCGGCCACGAAGAGAAAAACACAGTTATTCCTCCTGGGGAAATAGTATTTCAATAAAGTTAAAAAAAGTTCGGTTTTGTCGGAATGCGGACTATTCTGTGCAGAAAATGACACCCTTTATCTTAAAATCCAGTGTTTCTGTGTTTGATACTGCGGTTTTTAAGGTTTCCTAGCTAGGTTTACCACATGTTCCGTTAAGTCAACCGTCGTTACTGTCTTATGAAATGGCAGAACGTCCCCTCCAGTCCTCTCTTTATAACTCTTTCTAAGCTTTCACTGACTTTTTCTATGTCAATTTCTTCCAGACAACCGGATATTTTGAAAAAGATCCGTACACTATATCGGGACCGTTAGTCACCGAACCCTATAAGATTTATATTCTCGGTTATGTTTAATACTTACCCCACGTGAAAATAAAAAGCCCAAATTAGACATTTGATCCTGGAACTTGAGCCGTTCCCAAAAGCTTCACTAATTAGGGAAGAATCGTCGTGTTGTTTTAGAACGCATAGATTCCAATCCTGTCGCCACTTTTCTAGGAGAATCGAGGATAAAATTTAATTAATTATTCCTTCGACTTTCCTAAAAACAATAGGTCTGCCTTACTATTGAAATTCTCAGACATCATCTTTCCGTACTCTATACATGTTAACAATGTAAGCACTATTTTTACTAATTTCATGGTACATCACTTCATTGATCTCGATTTGAGAATATTTTCTTAAAAAGTTGTTAAACAGTTAGTTTTGGAAAATATTTATAAATAAACATTGCAGCAGGGTTTGTTTATTAAATATCTGCACTACAAATTTTGCGGATTTTTTCTAAATTTACATTTATAGAAAATAATTAGTTGAATTGGAGGAATGAATATTTTAGAAAACACTTTTTTGCCGACGTTTCGACCTTTATTCGGGTCATCTTCAGGGCCTGGGTGAGTTAAAAAACATGTTCAGTGCAGATGTAAACAATATATATTTTGATGCAAATATTGCACAGACACATAAATTTGTACACTGTTCTTATGATTTCATGCTTGTTTTGGGTAAAACTATTGTGAAACGTGAATTCGGCTATTTTTATATGATTGGGTTTGGGGACGCGGTAAATCTGGGAAATTTTCTAGGCGATTTTGTTTGACTGTTGACTTCATTTGAATTTATTTTAAGAGAGAATAATTATTTAAAATTTCACAAACTACAAAATAGATTTGTAATTTCAAAAATTTTAAATCGTAGCTAAGATATTTTTTAAAGCCAAAATTTAATTGGGTTGGTTTTTTCATACTAAAAGTTTATTCTCTATTATGCGTGTTTATTTCTATGATAATCTCCAAAAACGACTGCTATTAAGCACAAGTTTTTAATGACAGGTATGTACCAAAATATTATTAATTCACCCAGACCCTGAAGATGACCCGTATAAAGGTCGAAACATTGGCAAAAAAACGAAAAAGCTATTTATCTACAATACTTCATTTCATTTCACGCTCCTCGCCATTTGAACAAATAATCATTAACTAAGTGGTTTATCGTCAGTGATAGCATCCTTCTGTGTCAAATAGTTGGTTGATTTTCGCATTTATATGTGTATATATATATATATATATATATTTCCATGAGGTATAACATACATTAACATTAATTGACGTCTCGGGTGAAAACCAGTGGCCATTATCTACAGCTGCAACCGTCCGCAAGCCAGTGTCGGAACTCGTTCTGCAAAGCTAAATTCACACCATCGTCGGTTTGAACATATTTATAATGCAACAATGATTAAAAAGAGATCATAATCGTCAAACAGTCCCAAAAAAATAAAACATGATGATTATTCGGAGATAGCGAGATGCGGTCTGGTGTGACGTAGGTTTTACAAAAACATTTTCTTTATCATGCCAACCTTTGAAGATGATCTCAATAAAGATGGAAATATTGGCACGATAAAGAAAAGGTTTTCTAAAACCTACGTACCACCAGATCGCATCTCACTATCTCCGAATAATCATTATTCAGTCTGTTTACAATAATTTTAAACCGGTTGCGTTAATTAATGCGTTCCAAGCAGACCAGAGTTCAATTTGAACCAGATCGAACTTAGCCCATGTGAGTCTTTTAACGTTTGAACGATAATCTACGTTCTATCCGATCTATAAATCATGACACTATGCGATGCGCTTATCCGCTATAACGCAGTAATTTAATAACAGTGAAAGTCCCTTATTATATTAATTATATCTGAACGATTGTTAAAATAGTATCTTATTTTTAGTACGCCCGCAGGGTCAAGAGAATCGCTTGATATTAGAACGTTTAAAAGATAAGCGTGCACTTCTGTTCATCTAATGGTCACGAATTTACATACGTCTTTCGTAATTTTTCTTTACTAAATTGACATTTGACTTGCCTAAAATCAAAAAGAATACAGCTATGTTTAAATTAAAAGGCCTTATATGAATTTGTCTTAGTTTTTAAAAAATCTATATTTAGCAATTGTGCTTTATTCCCATGTCAATGATCCGTTCTGTGCGTGTAGGGTTTTTTCGGCGAAACGGCCTAACATCGGACACGCTACTTTCTTCCTTCCCCGGATAATAAGGTGCAAAGGCCTAATAATGTGCCATTCCTTACTTTCTTCCTTAGAAAGTGAAAAACAGTTAGGCCTCGTGATGTGTGAACATTTCACGTGTTAAGAAAACGTAACCCTGATAAATATCGTTCAATAAATCAACTAATATTAATGAATTTTTACATTCCTTAAACAAACCACAGTACAACTCACTATGGCAAAATTCCTATTATTAACTTCGTGTGGCGAAATTTTATTGTGAGTAATTTATTCCCACGTTAGCCGTTCCAGTATGATGTAGTCTATACTTTATTTTGTAAAAATAAATTATGAATATTTCATACCAAGTCGTTAAACAAATCTAATCCAAAAGATGATTCACCTTTTATATTAAATATTTTAAAAAATGTGTAAAGGTGGGAAAATATTATTGATCTAATCCCTCAGTGGATAGATAAGGCGCACACAATCATTATAACGAACGCGGCCTTGTGAAGCTGTTGAAAAAGCAAACTCGTATTTGAATATGTGCGTTTACGGGGAAGAATTGTTTTAAAACTTTTTTGCCCTTATGGAATAAACGAAATGTTTTCATCTATAAACGGCATTTTCTAAATGTCAGTCCAGCCATTTTAAAACATTTCATTATTAAAAGTTGACGGCAAAATAGAAAATCAGCGATCCTAGGCTTTGTGAAAAATAGTTTCCTATTTGAGATCAAATCTTGAAAACCTAGAGTATCAAACTAGATCATGGCGGTTCATAATTGAATAATAAATAACCTTGCGATAAAGTTCAATTAAAAATTTACTTAGTCCTCGATGAATTGCTATTTACCTGAATGTGGCTTCTTTGAATTTAAAATTGTAGTAAAAATAATAGCATTGACTACAAAATTTATTGGCATTATTAAAACTTAAAACAATCTTTCAAATCTGAGAATTTTGGACATCTTACAATTGTTCCTAATTCCTGTCAATATAAAAAACCAACACACTGAGTTTCAAATAGTTAATATAGAAAGAGAGACAGAAAGAGAGAGAGAGAGAGAGAGAGAGAGAGAGAGAGGAGAGAGTGAGAGCAAGAGAGAGAGCGAGAAGAGAGAAATTTATTGAACGTTCGTACAACGCACATATAACGTATGCCTCATTCGTAAAAACAAATTTTATGATAATCCACAAATTGGTACAGCATACAACTTTACGTTGAGGTAATATCAGAACAAAATGATTTTTTTTAATGATGTCAGCAAATGGAAAATAGGTAATAAAAATAATAAGGTCTTTAATCGAGATGAAACAAAGTCAAAAGTCTCTACTAAAAACCTTAATCAATTGTAATGTATTAATTGGTCAAGAGGACAACGAAATTAGTGAATTTAATGTGTAAATTATCTTCAAAGCATATCTAATCAAATAAATAGTAATTGAAAAATTTTTCAAGTGATATTCTCCTGAACTATCTCTATCAAATATTCCGTTTTTCTCTATTTTAAAAAAATTGTGTTAGTCTTAACAATAATAAAATTTTACTTATTTTTTAAGTTAGGATTTGTGGGTATCGTAAGAAAGGAATTTCTAATTTGATAAAATACTTTTTTCCCAATTTTTTTTGTTATTTATTATTGTAGTAATTAAATACGTTTGTCACATTGTTCAGATTGCAATATAACAAGAAAATCAAATGTTTTGTTAAAGATGTATATACAAATCTAACAATAATTTTCCCCATCTTAACTGGTTTTTTATTAAAGGTTAATATTGTCTGTTTTTTGTAAAGTGATCTTCAATTGAAACTTGCTTATTGTCTTATCACCAAGAAGGTACTAATCAACGAATCATACAGCGACTCTTCCTAATAACATTGCATGGAGTATGCAAATATGGTTTACGAAGGTTCGTTACTGCAAACGTATATCAACCCTCAGGGTGCCGGTGCTTTCGAAAAAACAGCCCATTTATACGTCTGACGGCTTTGAATTCAGCAGCCCTGCCTTCGAGCGCGGGACCTATACCATTCAGTGAGAGCGCCTTAACAACGCCTAGACATGCGGCCAATATAATATTAATAAAGGGCAAACACATAGGTACTTTAATTATTGTTCCTACTGAGATTTTATTAATTAAAAACTTTTAGCCGCTAGACTTGACATTTTCATGTACACGTTGTCGAAATCGACGGCTTATGTTACCAATTAATTTATCTATTGCACTATAAAACATACACGTTACGTAAAACATTGTATTGGAACAGGGGGTCCTTTTATCCACGCGATCCGATAATCGGCTCAAACCTGTTTCTAGTGTAACAGGCGCTTACTGTCGATTTTCAACATGTTATTTTATGAGGGCCGACATTTGTGAACCAATATAAATTTCTGTCCTATTTTGACGGGAAACTTCCCGACTCCCGGGTCGGGACGCTTCGTTAACGACCGCCAAAATCAGGCCCACCGTTCGACCTCAATCCATTATCGCGATTAGCAATCCAATTCAATTGCCGCACAACCGTAGTGTCAGGAACTTAATCATAAATCAAAAAAGTAAATTTAAATTTCTCTCTCGTGTAAAATTTTCTTTGTTGTGTTTTCCCCTTGCTGCGGGTGTGCGATATATTTTCGATTATTTTTCTTTTTCATTTCTACTACACCTTCATATGCGAACGTCGTCGTATTGAAATTCCGGAACAACAACTCTCAAGGATAACTGGGACAAATTTTAAATGTTATCCAGTTTCTCTTCCTCGGAGTATCTTAATACCATAACAATTATCGTCACCGTCATATTTGCCAATAATGAATCTCGAATCTTCTAAGTACTCGACAGGAGCTAAGAAGCGTTGAGTGGGATTTCGCAAGTCGGAATTAAAAGCGCTGAAACGCGGAGGAGAAAAAAAAGGAGAACATGCACATCCTGAAGGAAACAATGGACAAAAGGATATTGTAGAATACAGGCCGTGCTAACAGCATCAGTGTCAAGATAACAGGAGAAAAGGATTCGACTTAAAACATAGAAAGGTTTTACCTCCATTGTCTCATAATCGTGATTTTTCTTAACTACCATCATTAATTTTTTCTTCCGTTCCGCACCGATCGAATCAATTAAATCGGGATAATTGAATCACCCAATCCAAATGCGATCTTAACAAGGCAACACGAATCAACATACAATTGATTTTTTTTTTTTTTTTTTTTTTTTTTTTTTTTTTTGGCAAATAAACCATTACAAAACCTCTTCAATACAAAACCTCTACTCACCACTCCAAACCAATCATTTTAAACTATAATTATTCATTGACAACCGATTTTAACGGCAGAAATAAAATAAACATAGCGGAAGAAAGTAATGCAATAATATTGGCAAGCAGCAGAGCGTATTACGCAAATATTACGTTTTTCACCTCAAGGCTGTTGTCCCGCAAAACACAGATGCAACAATATTTAAAAGAATTAAATCAAATAAACATAAATCATATGGAAATAATAGATGTACTGGAACACCAAGATATCATACATACTAGGCAGGGAACTTAAGGTTGGGACACAGAAAGCATGTCGGAGGAAGGGAAGATCGAGGATTACAAGGAAGATGCTCAAAAGGATTTAGGGGTTATGAGAGTTGGGAACTGAATAGAGACATGTGCCTGTATACGCCAGCATAAGCGAGTAAATTCAATGACGATAGTCTTTAGCAAGAAAAAATAAAAACAATAAGTCACAGCGGAGCCATGTTTTAATTTCAAAACCGCGTAACGTTAAAAAAATGCTATTTTTTTCTTTTCCCCAAATAGAAGTTTATTTCAATTAATGATTATTACATTTTAGTTGCCTATAATGATGATTTATTTTATTATTAGGGCATAGCCCTAATTAACATAAAATATGTTGTGGGCTTTTGTCCACAGACAGACCCACTTACATATTTAAATATATAACAATGAGAAAATAACAAATCAAATGTAATACTGTTAGCCAATAAATAATAATATATATTACATATTTTAACAACTTAAAAAGACAATTTTTATGTTAATTCAGTTTGAGTTGGCAGGCTTGTTATTACACATGCACTGGAAGCTATTAGGTTCCGAAAGAGAGTGATAAAACAAAAGTTTAATAAAATGGAAGGTAAATTAAACAATTTGTAACTCTTAGTTATAATAAAATAAGGAAAAAGAATAAGGTAGGAATTCAGACAGAAAAAACACTCTGTTTATACTGCCAGGAAGAGGAGAAAACTGCCGAACACATTTTCTGTGTCTGTGAAGGTCTATGTAAGTGCAGGTTGCAACTAGGACAAGAAAAACCACAAGCAAGATCCTACACCAAGGATCCAACCTCTGGCAAAGCTATGGAGACTGGTTAATAACCTGAAGCTATTAGTGAGTTTTAACAGAGGAGCACAATAGGTCGATTTAGGTCGAGGTGCAGTAGGCCTTCTATCCGCCTTATGTTCTATGCCTCCTCTCGTATCCCTATCTATATCTCTAGAGAAATGGTATATTCCTTCCTCTATGCTCAGGTTCCTGCCGACACCTAAACCTCGGCGACTTAATAGTTTCTCTGGGAGCTACCATTTTCCTCTTTCTTCGAAAATGTGAGGAGAATTAACATCCTCCCCTTTATCGCCGCGGCAGCATCATTATATGGGATATAAGTTGAATTTCATGATTTCCTTATATAATATTACTTAATTATTTTGAAATTATTTAAGTTTCATACGACAATATGCTTTACAAACAACACGTCTGTAATGAATATTTGGCTATTGCATAAAGGTGACATCTGTATCTGTACATCTTACATGTGTACATCTTAGATTTGTTTAAAGACGGTTTTATTATTTATTTTGTTGAAGTTGCACTGTTGATACTTAAGTTGTTGCAACAACTTGGTTTAAACAGTTCAGTATTGAACCAAGTTCAATTCAAAAATTGGTTTTCGGTATTTCTTGAACCCAGTTCCAACGATGATCCTGGTTCAACTTTGCATATTTCATAATAATATAACTTATAAGCTGGCTTTTTATGTGCGTGAAGGCTTGTACTCGAGCATCAGTTTTTGATGTTTTTGTTCATACGTTTCGATAAAAATTAATCAACTTTTGATTCGAAAATACTTTTTCTTTCTCATACATGGTTCTAATCGTTTTATTTTTATTTTTCTAATCCGGAATAGTTAGTCCGGCAATTTGTATTTCTTTACTGATTATTGACTTATATAAGTTAAAATCTTAGTGAATTAATGTGGGTTTCCGTCATGAAAGAAATGAACAGGCTGACCAACTAGCCATAAAAGAGCAGCCCTCTCTCACCCATGGGACCAGAACCATTAGTTCTTTTTTACTTAATTTTACAAAGACCATTTTCACAAATGAGAAAAATTATGAATTCTTTAATAGATTCAGAATGTCAACTTTTCAAAAATTTATCAGACATATTCGATGCATAAAAATTATTACAAACACCAACACTAAAATACTGAAAAGTCTACGCAAAACGGCACAACAACAATCATCAACGATAAATAACAATTAATCTTTTTATCGTGTCCAAGTGGATAGAATCACGATAACTCACGTGGCGTATTGAACCGAAGGTTGTGGGTTCGAATCCCGCTCGTGTCCCTAACCTTTTCGTTTCAACCAATATCTTACATAAAATGATTAATTAATTGAAAAAATTATTTAGCCAGTCGGACCACAGAATGTAATGGAATGTTAAATACGTTCACGAACTATAATCGTACAAATACACTAAAATTAGTTATAATATCCAAGCGAATTCGAGTTTGATTGTTCTCAAAGTACCATCCAAGGATTGTTATTTTTCAGCAGTTCGATCCCTACAAACCCACCTTCTTAAAATCATGGTTCCGAAAATCTAGAACAAACTAAATTCCAATATCTTTCATCGTCGAACGCAAAATGCTCCATGCCGTTTGTATTAATAAAATTTCTCGTTCTGCATTAGATCCCGACTTAATATGGCAGTTTTAGAATACAAGTACATGACATCTAAAAACAGGTAGATATTCATTTAAGACTATGCACAAAAATACTTTATAAAGCTCTTACAATTTCTGTATGAACTTACGGAACTGTCGAGGCTTTTAAAAAATAAAACCCAAGCAGGACACCCTAGTCCCGCCTTTTTTCTTTATTTAGTAACCATACTTTTCTCTCAGACCTCCGAATTCCTTAACGTTACTGATGTAGCCAAATAACTCAAATTTCACTATTATCTCTTCATTCCAACTCCCTCATCCGTGACCGTTCCACTTTACCCTCCCTACCGACCATACCGAGGGTAACGGATTCGGTTTCATATCATGCAGTCAAAGAGGCTGGCTAACGTTGGTCATAACTCCATAAATCGATAATAAAGCGTAATGAAAAAAAGATGCTTAAGGGAAACGCAGCTGAGGAAGATTCCATCCAAACTGTTACGTAATAAAAAACCAGTTTCTCTGCCGCAACTATTGATGCTTTAAATGGGATTACATTTTTTTAAAAATTATTATTACGTTATAAAGCAAAATAAAATATATATTCATTTATAACTTCTTTTCTGCATTGTTATGTTTTATAATAGAGATTTAATTTATCTTGTCAGTGGTGTAACTACGGATTTTGGTTTAAGGTTTTTAAAAACATGATATCTAAATTTTTTCCACCAATGCTTTGAATATTTCCAGAGGGTAAAGTCAATCGCCAGTCCAAGGTGAAAATGATTGTTTTTTGATTCATAACTAGACAAAAGTAGGTAGAAGAAACATTTCTTGTAACACGGCTGATGGAACCTCGTAAAGTCTGCCTCTCACGTGCATAATAAATAAAAAGCACGTACGACTAATTACGTTTCGTCACCGATGCAATAAGGCGTGACGAATGGAGTTCACGACTTTTTGCCGAAGTTGGCCAATTTCGAAGGAAGAGCCTGTGCCTACGAGACCCGAGTCGAAAAGTCGTACCGAGTTTCCTGATGCGGAGGACCAAATGAAATTGACAGGGATGCCGTTTCGGCAAATGGGCCGATATACGCCCTTACTAAACAGATGCTATTATCCTTTATATACTATCAAAGAGAAAACCTCCGACGTGTGATTTGTTGCATTTTCATTCGGTGTGGCCTGGAGGGGCAGTGAAACTGATTTATACGTGGGAGATGAAAAGAGAGGCCGCCTAATAACAAGGCTAAAGCCACCAACAAGACGTGTTTATAACACTCCACGTCCACTTGTCACTTTGCACAATCCCCAGTTGTATTGTCAGGAAACTTTAACACTCTTGTCACAGTGTGACATGCGGAAATATGCCAAAACCTATTTGTCCCGTAATGGCTTTAATTTCAAATTTATTCACACATTTAATTATATTGAAGAGATTAAATGTTTATTCATGCCAAACGTTTTCACTTTTAATATGAAAAACCATTACAACTAGGAAAATTAACGCCAGTCACAGAATTTCATTAACAGAACATTTTAACATATCATTTTAAATAAACGTTCAAATCAAAAAGTTTGAGGTAACGTCTCATTGAACGACATAAACAGTACAGAAACCAGAAAATAAGTCAATTAATAACACAACGCAAACAACAGAACAGTTCAACCGCATTTAAACTTTTTTTTAAATGGCTCTACGTTTGCGTTTAGGCGGTACCGAGAGAGCCACCAACCCGGACGCAGCCAATCAACCGGGCGGATCAACGGGCCTGCCATTTGGATATTCTTCTTTAGAAATATTCTTTCTCAATAACGAGGGTCTTAGCGGAAATGTGGATAAAAACCACTAAATCGAAATAATGTGTAAAATTCCACATCTCCCAAACCCCCGGAGCTAACTCGCTCTGGAGGCCCCCTTCACCACACAACAAGAAAACAGCAGCCAGACCGACGGCCTTCCCGACACCAGCCCGGAACCCCCCCACCATTGGTTAGAGTCATCCATAAAGACACGAAGTCAACTAGAGAAGACCATACTAAATAAATAAATTAACAAATAAATAAACCAACAAACAAATGTTCCCTTAATACAGCGATGCAACGGGACCAAGTGTTTCCAAATATGCGTCTACGAGAGGGGGAAGCTTTTTCTTTTCCCAAAACCTTTTTGTTAACACTTCCATATTTCAAACGCTATTTTTTATAGGTATCACTGTTTAAGTAATAATTACTTAGGACAAAATTGGAAGCTAGTCGTTCAATACGTAAAAGCACTGGGGGTTCACAACCTTCCATATCCATTACTTTTATTGGAGTGTCTGACAAACATCCTAAGCACCTTATCATGCAATTATTTCGAAACACTCTTAGGCTATTTAAGGGTACTTTGCTGGCGTCACCGTAGAAAATCGATCCAAAATCTGTTACACTGCATATACTTGACCTGTAAAATAGTAGAGCTGTGTCGGGATCGGCTCCCCAACTCTTTGAAGAAAAACGCCTAAGAATATTTAAATATTTTTCCCCTTTCGCTATGCTCAGGGAGATGTGCTCTTTTCACAACTTCCTGTCTAGTGTTAGGCCCAGAAATTTGACAGACATGCATAATGGTATGGTGAATCCGCCCAAGGTAACAAAGTTCACTAATGAGATATTCCTCTTTTTAGAAAAATGGCATAATTGTGACTTTGTTAAATTATTATTTTTTGTCCATTTTGAAAATTCATCCAAAGCTAGAATCCCTGCCTCTATTGATCTGTTTGTTGTGTAATGGCATATGTCATCAGCATATTGTATTACGTTAATTGAGGGATGGATATGAGTTTTGAGATCCCCATCCATATATAAGGAACAGTATAGGGCTCAAGACTCCTCCCTGAGGGAAGCCTTGATAAGTCCGAAATGGGCCTAATGTCACGTCATTTAATTTAAAGATCCCTTCCCTGGATTTCATAACATTTAAGATGTTTTGAATCATAATGTCAGGAATCCCTAAAGACGACATTTTGCTTCCTAAAATAGTATAGTTAACGGTATCATAGTCTGAAGAAATATCTACAAATACAGCTATCAACGACTTTGGATTCGAAAAGTATATATATATATATATATCACAAATTAAATTTTCTTGCACATTTTCTGCTGAGAGCCCTTTTCTAAATCCGAATTGTGAACATGGAATCAACTGGTGTTTTTCTAACCTTTATTTCTTTCTTCGTTCTTTATCATCCTTTCATACGTTTTCAGGACGCATGAGGCCAAAGCAGTAGGTCGGTATGATGATGCGAGACTGGGATCCTTCCTCGGTTTCCGTAGTACTGTAACCCATGAGGTCCTCCAGGATTGAGGAATTTGTTCCTTCCCATGCCATATTTCATTATACACCTTAAGAAGCACGTTTTTACATTTCTCTGAAAGATTTGTTAACATAGAATAATGAATCTGATATTTCCCAGGAGCAGTATTATTTGAGTTTTTTAAAACTAGGTTTAGCTCGGGAATAGTAAAAGAACCAGTTAATGAAGGGCATGTCTCTTATCATTTGAAATAGAGCTCTCTAACATAGGACCCTGGGGACAAAGATTTTGTATAAAAGTTTCCGTTCAACGACCTACTGTTGTACGACTACATGGATTTAAACCATTTTTGAGGGTTTTTAATTTTGACCAGATAACGCTAATAGGAGAACTCCTATTCAACGAGGGACAGTAGTTTTGCCAGGAGATTTTTTTCGCACTTTTTATTACTCTTTGAAATTGAGCATGTTTTTGTCGGTATAATACGTAACTTTGGGTCGACAGTGAGTGTTTGAAAATTACGAGTGCCTCTTTCCTCGCCTTACTGGCTGTCTCACATTCTGGGTTCCACCATGGTTTCAATAATTGTTTGTGCCTGCCTTGGAAATGGCTATTTTTAGGAATATGTGCTTCACTTGCTGTACTTACAATATCCTCAAAGGTTTCATAGGATACCAATTCATTTCATAGGTTGTCAATTCCAATGTTTTATTCTTAAACCCTTTCCAATCGGCCTTCTTTATGTCCATTTGTGATTTCGTGTAACTATTTTAGAAACTTCCATATCTGCTACCTTTAAAAGTATCGGGAAGTGATCTGATCCCATGGGGTCTTCTAACACTTGCCAAGTCCCTTTTGAGGCTATATACGAACTTACGAATGTCAAGTCTACAGCTGACTTTCTTGAGAAACAGGTCGGGATAATGTGGGCTCCCATCGTTTAAAAAGACCAAATTATCACTAGCTATTGAATCTAATAGTGCTTTACCTCTAGAGTCAGACCAGTCCGATCCAAAGGCGGGATGGTGAACATTAAAATCTCCGGAGAGTATGAGAGGTTTGGTTAACCTATTTAGAAAAGAATCCCAATCCCGTGTACTAAGCCTATTCTTGGGTTATTGTAAACAGAAATAATAGTTAAAGGAGTGGAATATCTTTTTAAATTGATCTGTATAGCTGTGGAGAGATCAGGCAATCTATAATTTAGATTAATTGATGAGTAGGCAGGCAATCGTGTCCCTTACAAGTAATCCGACACCTCCATAGCCATCGTTTCTGTCTTGGCGGATGAACTGAAATCCAGAAAACCGCACTTCCCTTGTATGTGACAGCCAAGTTTCTGAAAGCATAACTACGTCGATCGCTTATCTGTCAATGAGTTCTTCCAAGGAACCTTTTTTGGATTAACGACCTAAAGTTCAATTGTAGTATTCGTAAATTTATGCTTGAGTTACTCATACTGTTAATTTGATTTGTTGTACTCAGTTTATGTTATGTAACTGTGGTTCCAAATATATCATGAGAGATTAAGTTTATTGAATTTAAGCTTATGAACCAATGGTGTTAACTTATCAATTAAGTTTTAATTCTGTGTTTGTTAGATTCATGTCATTTATTAATTGTCGGTAAGCGTGTAATACAGGTGTAAAGAAATGGTCTGATGTTCCGTCTGTTGTTTTCTCTAGCTCTGATAACGTTTTTTGTAATATGTTTACATAGAATGCCTTGTTTGTATTCGAGAATGTAGAATGTGGGTTGGTCTTTGGTCCCGAGAAACATTGGGTTGTTTTCCTGAATGATGGGCTGTGATAAGGTGGCACGTTATCATTGATTTCTTTTTGTTGTTTTTTTGAAGAGATTTTATCTCGCTATGTGTTTCTGTGGCTCCATTTTGGTTTTTTATAGACCTCAGTTGGTAGGTGTGAGGCTGTTAACTGATGTTTTGTGAGCTCGTATTTTTATTGGAGCATTTTTGCCTCATTTGGTTGCACCAACTCTGGGAATTTTTCTACATTTGATAGCAGATTAAATTTATTCGAGGTGACTGACGAATATAATGTACTAGGTACACTTTATTGCGTTTTAAAGATTAAATTCGAATAAATTTAGGACATGCCTTATCATTGGATTTATGATTCCCTTGACAATTGACACATTTAACATCATAAATACAGGCTCCCTCATGGGACTGCCCTCAGTTTGAACATCTATTTCTACTTCTGCATTGGTTCTGAAAGTGGATAAAACGGAAACAATTTCTACACTGACTGACTGGAGGGACATGGGATCCACTCAACAACGCATGCCACAAATTGACACTGTTTCAGGAAGAGTTTGTGACTCGAAGGTTATTATGCATGTACCTAACTTAGTGATTTTGTGTGTACCCTCATCTGTATACGAACGGGTAATTCTTTTTACGTATTTTATTGTCACTGGGGAATTAATCACTCTTATTAACTCATCGTCGCTTAAATCAATATCTACGTTCCTAATAACTCCCCTCTTGAACACACAAAAGGAAGGTACGGAGGAGCACAGATTGTACTTCTTTAATATTTTGACTCAACCAAATGATTAGCCGACTTTCCATTACTAAAGTTCGGATTCGAACAATATTTATCCTAGTTTCATGGGATGCATTTTGCTTGCATTTTGATTCGGGCTACGTGTTTAAAGGAGTTTAAAGAAATAACCAGCTGTTTTCACCCGAGAGAGAGAGAGAGAGAAAGAGAGTAAGTAAGAGAGAGAGAGAGAGAGTTACACGGTGAGGGAAAGAGAGTTTTCCGAGTTAAGTATTTTTAAAGACAATTAAGTATATGCCATTTTTATTATACAAAAAATAGATTTCCCTACTCTTTGGTGTTTTTTTCAAAAAATATTGCCCGCTAATGTGTTTCCCATTTTAGACCTCTATTCAATGAAAAATAATCTCTTAATTATGATGAGTTTCATGGGATAATTCAACTTTTCAGGAAGTGCAATTTTTCTATCGAGCTCCAATTTTGCTGACCTATTTCAAGCCAATTTACGAGAAATCAACAAATATTGAAAGTTTATAAACAGCTTTATATAAATGTCATTCAAAAGAATTTACAGGATCTTAAAAAGATCTTAAAAATCTTCGCAAATAAATTTTAACATGGTTGAAGCTATACCATGACAATTATCAAGTTGCTAAAAATCATATATTTATCGTTCATTATGCTCTCACTTAAATTGTAAAGTGGGTACTAATACAGTAGACACATATCTATCTACCGTTATCTATTCATAAGGAAAAGAAATTAGGACTTTAAAACAGATATAGAAAAATAATATGATAAAATAAATCATTGATAAAAAGACAGGCAGTAAATATTTCTAGAACTATCATATAACAAGTAGAGTGAGCCCTGGATTTTCTGAAATTCGGGTTAAAATCGACTTTTTCGGATGTTTCTCGAAACACTTTCAACTGTGATTATAAGAGATGGGTGTATTTTTGTGTGTACTTTTGTTACCGTGTTCGAGCCTGTAGGTGGTTTAGAAATCTGGTTATGTCGATTAGAGCACGGTTCCCAAACATCTTTGATGTGAAAAGATAGGTTCCATTCAGATAGCGGAAAACTATGTGCCCAGAGGTGATGGAGTTTCTAGACCACCCGGTATTCGTAATGGGAAGAAACAGGCGAACGACATCCCCCACTTCTAGGCCCGTGTTAACACGTCGATTACAGGGACTTGGTTTGAAATTATAGCCGAAAATGTTCTTTGGGTTATAATAACAAATTTGACTAATTAAGGCGAAGATTGTTGATTGATTGTTTCTCCCATAATCGAGTAACGGGAAACGCGAGTTTATGTACGCAAGTTTACATAAGACTACGTATACATTTTCAGCCTACACATGAATACTCAAATCTAATCTATTACTCGTTTTTAGGTAAAACGCCTAACTATGGCCGAAAAATGTTACGAAACAATTTTTACGATTTTACAGAGATTTTAATTACATTGCCACCTTGCTAAGTAGCTGGTATTCTTTGTATGGATTGTTTTCCTGTGTTCGTTCAGTTTTTGTAGTTAATTATAACCCTTCCCCATGGTATTAGTACAACAAGCCAGGCCAAAACTGGTCTCGGACATATATGGAAAATTGCAACAATCCGAAACGAGGAAGATTTATTTTGAGGTTTGGTCATTTCTGATCATTTTGTTCTGACTTGCCATGCGGTTTTGGTCTGACGCGTTTCGGTTTATGGCCATGTTGGGGTTTGTAGAGGTTTCACCAGATTTTCATTTTAAGTTATAAAAAACTGCTTTATTCAACGAACTGTATACAAGATAGAACATGTGTAAATACTTCGGTTAGTAGACCTAATCGACATGTAACTTGATTGAGGATATAGGAGAACAGGGTATTGCCGGGCGCTTAACTTGTAGGCACTGCAACGTGATTCATGGTTGAGATAGGAAGTTGTTGATACTTTTGGTGATTCAACAGGATTCTAGTTTGAGCTGCTACAATCACTTTTTTTACTGTAAAAATACATAAAATGTAAAACAAATTATTGAACCGGCAATACCCCGCTCCCCCATACCCGGGTACCCTTTGTCAGGTTAACATTGAATATATTGATAGTAAATAGATAATTCTATGATAAATATGTGTAACAAGACTAGATAAATATGTCTTATATATAAAACTAGCACGACAAAACTAAAATATACAGTTATTTACTATATATTTTACTCATCCCCCATCCTTTTTCAATCAGCATTACAAAACTCAAAATCCATCGCCCCATAGATCTCAAGAGTAAGCTCGCAATTTAATTTGAGTCATTACTGGGAATTTGTAGGTAAACGGTTGATAGGAAATCGACTGCCAATAGAAACAATGAGGGTTCTAAAGTATTTAACAGTTAAATATATGCAAGTTGCCCTTTTTAGATGGTCCGAGATCCTACAAATCCATGTAGGATGTGAAAAAATGAATTTATACCATGCTAGAATTTGTTTTATAAATTCATTTTTTATTAAAATTTTTTCTACCATTGTACAACTTCATTCTTTATTACTGCTCTTATTAACAAGGACTCTTAACCGGTGCTCAGAAGGAATATCGGTGAAGAGGTATTGAAAAGCATTTTCTAGCCTTCGTTATATAGGGTCATTATTTACATTTTTAAGTTGAACTGGGCCTGAGGTACCCTGTATAATTTTTCTCAAAAAAAAAAAAAAAACACAAAAAAGTAAATTTGAATCTATACGAAAAAATATTCAACAAGTAATCTTTTTTCATAGCATCTTTGGTTCACAATGTGTAATGTGTTGTTACATTCAGATAAGGGCAAAATCAAAGCATTTCTTTAAAACGTTTATTTACGCATTTATTTTTACAATATGCAACATTATGCGTGCATTGCTTAAGTACAAAACCATCTAAAAGTGAATCTATTTTATGCGTTCTATTTATACTCGTTCAGTATTTAATAGTATTAACTCTCTCTAATAATGTCTCTAAACATGCAAGTATTTAAAGTTTATTTTAATTGACGATTTTACCCATTAACATTATCTTTTCTTATGAGATTTTTATGGAGAACCGCGAGGTCAGTCTGGTCTGCCTGTGCTCGCTGTTTTGGTACGTCAGACTGCGAAGAACAAAGACATTACCGACACTGCATTGACCACTGAAGATAGCAAAATTCTCAAACTACGAACTTATAGCCTCACTGGCTTTTCCAATAAAATTTCAGAAATTATACGTTGTTCCATTAGGTGCGAGTTGAAATCTCTTCGCCTTGTATAAATAAAACCTGAATTTTGAAAAGAATTAAACAATCCGACTTTATAACAGTTCCCTGGTTAAAATTTACATTTTTTTAACAAGGAGTGGCCGTTAATAAGGACCGGCGGCACATGAAATACGAGAAGGGCGAAGGGGTTGCGGACTAGAAAGGAGACAGGAAACTAGTTACGCAAAGCCGGCTATATGGAACATGCTCGAACTCGGTGGCTGGGTTTATATTTGCGCAAGTTTCTTTCCCAAGTGACACTGGCGATCGATAGCCTTATCTGGATTTTCGGATTCTTTCTTTTAAGCATCGTTCGCGGAGGATTGAACAAAAACAAACACTCAGAGGTAGGCAATTCTTCACCTTGACTAAGCATGGGAAGAACTGCGAGAAATTTTACTTTTTAATTTGAGCCTTAATGTCAAGGGCGATAGAGGAAATTACTTTAAAGCAATTGGTAACATATCATTCCAGTTTTAAGCGTTTTTCATTGCTGGACGGCTCAATCTGTAAGAAATGCCAATGTAGTAAGATGAAACTGTTTGATAAAATCTCTATTCCTTTTCCATATAATTCCGCATAAGGAAAAACTTGTCTAACATTGAACTGCATAAACAAATATGTTATTTGATCGTTTCGGACCATTCTGGTATGTCGGTCCTCGCTTTTTCTTTCTAAACATACCGTCTCTCTTAAGACAGAGATAAAGAGTTAAATTTCGGACCCCAACGTACCACTACTTCTTTCTTTTCGTATATTGGTACGTCTTTTCATGTATATTATATTAAATTGGAAAGGAACAGCTCAATACGTACCTAACGTACGAAAAAGACTTAGAATCAAACAGCAGCAACAACAGTCATTGACCTGATACTTCTAAGAAGAAGGATGACTCTATTAACTGAACTAAGGAACTAGGAAGGTACGATAAGCCAGAAAGGCTGCAGTGTCTGGGGAATACAAACACCGCTTCCTAGTATCCTTTCCACCGTACCAAACCATATCATTTGGTGGCACTTATGGCTCAGACAGCAACAACCCCTCACCGGGGCACGCGGCAACCCCCCCCCCCCGAGCCTTCAGACAATACTCAATTTGTAGGAAAGATTCGACCTAACTGCGGATTACAGGGAAGAGTGTGCATGTGGCAGAGTCCATACCCTTCAAAGTATCCCTGGGTCATCGCACTCAAACAGCCTCCTCGCCTTACTGCACTGTTTGGTGCCAATCAAGAGTTTTATTTAGCGTAACCCATTCTTAGAACACTTTTTCCGCGAGAACAATGCTCTCGATATAAAGAAATTTTTCTTTGCTGTTTCAAACATTCCGTGGTATATTCAAACATTTGAGGGAATAAGGGGAGTATGTTTTGGAGGGTTTTTTTCGGTACAACTAATGCTGTAATAACTAAAATACTGACTTCTCTCCCACCCTTTAAGTTCTACGTACAAACTGGAGTTTTAACACTTTTATTTACAATCTAAGCCAATAGCTCAAGATAGTGACAGCGTTAACATTTTAATACAATTTTATGCTATTTATTTTATATAATTTTAACGCTGACACTTTAAGTTATAATATAAAATTATTTACGAGGTCATTCAGATAGTTGAACGAGGACACGAATGAATGAACATAGATGTGTTTTGTTATCACTTGTTGTTATTAGTCCGTGTAAAACTGATAATGGACCAATTTGATCAGTTTTAATAATTAAAATTATTTGAAAAAATGATTTCATAAGTCTAAATTGGTTATATTTGATAAATTATTTTTCCAGTGGGTATGAAAAACGAACATAACCATTGTATAAACTTATAAAAGTATTTACATCTTAAATCATTTTGGTGGATCGATGTTTGTAGGGACAGACGATATCATAGCAACAGGTAATTTGCAAAGCCACATTTAGCCATTCTCAACAGTGGCTGGCTTATCTATTTTATTATTAGTCAAATTCCTTTATACGTTTATAGCGGTGGTTACATCACGATACATCACGAACTGGGCACTGCGGAGACAAAAATTCATCAAATCACATAAAATGCGAGAGATAAGTTGAGAGTTTCATTTCGGGAAAGAGGTGTTTTTTAAATTTGATAACGTCTGCTGTTGGTTAATCATCTATAATAAAATAATAAATAATCATCTAAAATTGGAACATTCTAAATATTTCATCTGTAGGGCGGTTCGACGGAGAAGTCCTTGCTGTGAAGGCCGGTGGCGTACAAGGGAACTTTTTTTTTGTTTTTTTTTTTATCCACGCTCTCATTTTCATTTCTTCCGTCCGAAATACAATATAGGGGGCTCAGGTGTGTTGCACGGAGAGCAATGTCGAAGACAGATTAGTTGACAAAGCAAAATAATTGTACAAGTCCTATTCTGTTGCCAGAGAGTGAGTGGTAAACGCTTTAAAAAAGTTTCATGTCGATCCCTCGGTTTTTGTTAATTTATGATATTTTTTAAAGTTATTTATGTCGTCAAATCGTAACAGCCTCCAGTTATCCTAAGTATTAAATCCATGGAATTTTTCTGATTGAATCAAAGGTTTGTACGGTTTGGGTCGTGGAAAAAATATGGAAAAGAAACTACGAATATCGCCCTTAGTCTACCTTGGTCTGGTTTTACTGTACTTGACTCTAAAACCACCGTTTTCCTTAACCACGCTAGGCGGTTTAGAGTTCGAAACCCGGCTTAGCCTTTGTAACTTTTTTTAGATTATTAGAAAAAGTATTTTAAAAAGTTTTAAAAAAAAGTGCTAAAAAGATTGAAACCCTCCATTGAAAAAAACGAACATTATACCAAGCCAACAGTACGGATGCCAAGCTCTCAACCATTGATCAGGTACCTAGAATCACTGACATTAAAGCTATAGTAATTAAAAATAAGTTCAGCTTTAATCCTAGATGTATCGCAAACCTTTGCGTAGGTTTAATACATAAGTTTAAAAAATATGTTGAAGTTTTGACTTCCTACCTTTCGTAATGACTATTCCATGTTCATCAAACACAAACGAATATTCCGATTTGTTTGAAATCAAGGCTGGCATATTTGAAGGTATGCATCCTAGGTCCCGTGTTTTACTTGATGTGTTAAGAGGACTCTGCTGGGAAAAAAGTCGCAACGTTTGCCGATGACACATCTGCCTGCCCAGTTCAAAAATGCATCCATTCATCATCTAACCGACTACAGATGGCAGACTAGAGCATTCACGGAGGGTCATGATCAGCATGGTGGAGGGTCTAAATAAATGACAAATAATCGGTACATTAAACAAATAGAAAATAAATAGGCAAACCGATTTCAGTGTTAAAGTAGTTCATTTCAAGAATTCAGTAAAATATATAGGACAATAGACAAAACATTCAATTGGAAGGCAAATATCAAAAAGAAAAGGAGAAGGTCCTTGGGATGTTCACAGTAGCGATGTAAACAGAGATTTGAACATCCCGCACATTGACAAATCCGATCACGCGCCTGTTAAACACCGAAGCCAGCCGCTTGCTACATATTCAGCACAACGTAAGACGAATGAAGAAGGCAAAGTCATTCGAATTGGTTCTGTAAAAGTTAGAAGTGAAAACTAGGTAAACTGTGTCAATAATGAGTGGATAAAGTATCTGCAAAATTAGCCATTGTAAAATCAAGTATGTTCTTTAATCACCAAAGCCAAATCTATTGCTCGTATTCAAACGAAAAATTTAAGTTTAATCTCCAGTTTGCTGGTTTGCATAACGGTTTATAAACCATACGTACACGATTCGAGGGTAGTTATGGGAGAAAGTCGGGTAGAGTTGTGTCAACAGGATTATCCATTGTGGTGGCAATACTGAAAGCATATAATTGTCAACATATCTAAGTGAATGTTGCCGTCGTCCTTTATCCAAAGGGGCTGCCGCGGGCTCCGTGACTTGCTATATCGGTCAGCTGTACCCACAGAAACGCCCGGTAATCCATTACCTTTCACAACCCCTTATGACCGTCCAAAAAATCGTGCGAGAGAATGGTGGAATTATATCACACAGGAGGGCACCTTATTACAACAGTAACAGACGATTGAGCGTTCTTGCTTGTAAACTGATTCAGACTGGTGTCAGATGTTTTCGGCCATTACCTCTTGAATGGCAGATAGATCAGAAAAATCAGGAACAATTACAACAATTTTATAAGTTTATAACATTACAATTTACAAAATATAAATTTGTGGAGTCTCAAGACAAATATATCAAATTATAAACAATAATTGTAACGAAATCTTTCTCTTAATTAATGAAGGTGGATTCGATTGGAATTTTTTGTGTGTTTTCTTTATTTGAAATCATAAAAACCGTCTAATGGGAGAAAAACAACAGAGCTATTGTGGCCCTGAAACTTCAAGGTTTAATAATGCTATCTTATGCTAAGACGTAACTTTTCTTGTCAAATTACGTCAGAAAGCGAGCAAAGACTATTTACATGATCTGAGGGTCATCATCTAGAGTGCCATAATGAGTCGATCAGTATAATAAACTCGACTATACAAAATTATGCTTATGATATGAAGAGTTCACTGTTAAAATAACGATAGTAAACAATTAATCTTATAGTAAAAGAAAAATCTTTTTAGGCGTACTAACCATAAAAAATTTTCTATACACATTAAATCTCATAGTGATCTAATGGCTAATAGTACAGTTTAAATTCGTCCACGGCTCTGACAACGTTTAATGATTTTAATGGTTTAGCTTTGTTTGATGGTTTCAGTATGAAACAATAAATGAAATTGTCGGTTCAGAACGAAAAAAATAAATTTATATTTTACTGACAGGTGAAAAATGCCTAACCAACCTTGATTGTTTCCCAATTGTCGCTAGGAATTATTATAATTTTTATTTGCTTCTACATTATATGATATTTAATAAGAACACACCATTTAGAAAAATCAAACAGAAAAACATTGTCCATTTAATATGAAGCAATTAACTCCTTTCATGTTGATCACTGCTTGCGTTCAATTTGGCTTAGATTTTGTACGTTTTTGATTTTAGTACTGTGGAATATTTTCATACTCCCGTAAGCAGAGCCATTTTTAACCTCCGCATACTATCTGGTATAACTGGGCCGCACTTAAACCCTACTTGACAACTTATCTGTAATGTATAAGGAGTACAACAAGGTTTAAGTCGAGAGTTATTCCAAACATTGTATTCGACCTAAGTAGTAAGAAACTGTGATTGGCCGACCGGATACAATCAAATAACATTATTATTGTGAGATGTTTCTGCGTCGTACTGTGGTATGACAGTCGTCCTCTACTCTGCACATATTTATTGTATTAACGTTGGTGTTTCTTATGGAAGTATACTTGCACTCCTTTTACAATACTGACCTTCCTTTCACCGCAGTGACCGATGACAAGGCTAGCTCTCTCCTAACCCCGATCATATCATAGCCTCATGGTGTCTTCAACAATACTTCAACCAAAACCCACAATATACTTTTCACTGTAACAAAACAACCTTCCTCAACTCTTGTGAAGTTACGAATTATGTATAGCTGTAGGCCCCATATTACCATGCATAAAAATAAACCCGTCGGCAAAAATGGTGAAAAGGAACAACTTCTGATTATATATTTTCAATATTCCGCGCACCTTTTAGGGACTCCGAGACAATACTACCTTCCATAAAGATTCATCTCTGCATCACTCCCCTGTGCGTCTCGGACAACCCTGGGGACTCATCCGAAAACAGATTTTACACTAATCTTTTTTAATTAGTGCGATTTCTTTCCAAACTTAGCCAGTTGTTCTGTGTCTTGTCGCAAGTTCTGTACCAGCGTCAAGCTGTCTCACACGTAACACAACTTCCAAATATTCTCAACGCCTGAAGTTTGATCATTAGCGACCTGAACCTTTTCTTACTTCTTACAGTTTTCTTGATAGCGACGGAAAAAAATAACAAACACTTCGCACAGTCATCCTGGGAATGTTAAACAGGCTAGCCTCATTCGTTTGACGTCTTTCATCTAGCCGAATCTGAGTCACTTAAAGCTATAACTAAAAAAAAATAGTGGTTTAATGTAAGCTAAGCATAAAAAATAGGGAAAAAAGGAAAGACAGGAGACAGAATGGGAATTTTGCACCAATGCAAACAAAGAAAGAATTTGCTTAAGATGAGGGGTCCCTAAAAAGAGTCATTTCGAAAACTCCAAACGTAAACCCAAGTAGGATCTAAATGTTCCTTATTTATTTCTTCTCATTGAAAGCCTTTGAAATATTTTTGTACAGTGCCATTGTCAGATTGGCTAAGAAAGAACTAAAAATATGGATAATGGCTACTTTTTTACTTTTCGCCATTTTTTGAATTATCACAAGTGAAATGACGTTTTTGGAGCAGGATGAAAGTAATAAAATATATAGAAGTGGATTACATTTTATTAAAAGTATTTACCATCTTTTTCTACACATTTTTGCAAGAGGCATGAGGATGCCTCCATCTGCCAAGAGTGGGAAAATATTTTCGAATGACTCAAAAATTTTGAATAAAATTAGATTCGTTTGCAAAACCTTTTCCTTAATATATTTGTAGGAAACACAAGTAGTTGGTCTGTAAACCAAAGAGAGGAGAATAATGTGAACAAGCTAGGATTTCATTAGGCTTTATCGCGTAACAGGTTCCGGCTGTTTATTGATAAACAGTAATCAAATTTGTCTTTGGTTATTCTATTGGCAACAAGTCGTTGAAAATTTGCCGTCAGTTCTTAAGAAATGACCAGGTTTTGGACCTAGAACTAGATAATCATAAATCCCCTAGAGTTTCTACTGGTGATCTTCACCCAGCTCGTAATCAGTGATTTTTTTAACATTTTCCATTAATGTTAAGTGTCCGAAAACTGTCGTTTCAAAATTTCTATGAATATTTGGCTTGAATTTTTTTCCTGCGTTTCTTCAAAAAGTTTGTCGTTGTTTTAAGTGGATGGCTTTCCGCAAGCGTGGTTTTCATTGATAGTATCTCTTGAAGAATATTTTTCAAATCTAAGACTTTTTAAATGCATTCATGTCATTTCTCTTCGCTCAAAATCTGATTAATATTCCTTTCAGGTTGGACACAGAACAACAAATTGAACTAATACATTCAAGCATCTCGTGTTGCCATTATCAGGTTTAATATTATAATAAAATGTAAACTTTACATAGAAAGAACATTGTTATTAAATCGAGCATGCTCTATTGATGCATTAAACATTAATGCCCCAAAAATATTTTCTTCAAAAATCAATAACAACCTTATTAAAATATCGTTGAAGTGTTACTGTACAAAAATGGATGTTTTGGGATTATTTGATACAAAACCCACTTAATCGTGCACATTTTGACTTGTTTTAATAATTATGTTTATACTTGTGATTTTATATTTCCTGTTGGGTTTACATATGGGGAATTTAAAAGATAATCGCAAGCACCATCTTCGAGGCGGAATATGATTTTTTCAACTCCGACACAATACGGATTCCCATTGCACATCGGTGGGAGCAGAATAGCAATTACGGTGAAATTGACTATATAATGAAAATGATAAACTCCCGCAATTATTAAGGTGCTGGAGAACAAAAAAAAAGAAAAAGAAATTAGCTGAGATTGATCTTGGCTGCGTTTGTGCGTCCCTGGGAAGAGCATAAAGCGGAACAATGTCGAATGGCAAATTACCCTCGCGATCTTTTTGTTTCGTTAAACCACGATTCTACGGTTTGTCACAACACTCATATGATACGCAATTGTTATTCTTATCAACACAGAAAATCACTACTAATTTGTTAGAAAATTTATACTTACAGGCAGTTTCTTCTGACGATAGTCTTATTATTTTTTAATTTGTACTTTATTAATTGTAACTGTCAAGTGAACAGATATTAATATACCTTACCTATACTTATTAATTAAATTGATTAAAATAATTTACAAGAGGGTATTTTCAATTAATAATCCTGAAGGGTTTTTGATTTCGAGATGATTTCCGGTTATTTCTCAAGCCAGGATTTATTGCACTAAAGAACTCAATAAACCGTATAATTTGCTGTTAAAATATTACATATAAGAATGTCTGAGGCATCACCCAAATAACTTTTCAATAATAAACTAATTTCTTTTTAATCTAGTCATTGTTTTGGTCTTTGCATGTATATTTCAATCACACCATCATTAATTTAAAATATTAATTAAGCATAATTGTGTTCATGATGTCCCACAGCTGAAAAGCCGAAAATATTGGGATTAAACCCTCTCCACCACATGATAATGAGGACAAAACAGAAAACTATTATTAACATTAACAACAGAAACCTCAAATAGGGCTTAAACTAAAACGTAGAGATATTAACAGAGTAACGAAGGAACATCTTATAATCATGGTCCCAAGATATGGTATGGTCAGGATGTTTGAGTTTGATCAAAATTTAAAAATAAATGTACCAAAAAATAAAAATGGGGAAGAGGGAAAAACCTTTCCGTCGAGAACGGTACACTGACGCATCTAGAACTCAGGTGTTACGTGGGGAGGAGTGTTGGACCCTGGAACTAAATATTCACAACGCATAGAAAGATAGACCAATATCTTGCAGACTGAAATCCATGTAGTTAAAAGATAGATGTTCCCAGGTCATTTTGAAAGTACAAAAACAAGAGTATATATGTCATTTCAACTATCAAAGCGCTAGTTCAAACATCATTAACAAAGAACATCAAATATGGTGCTGAATTGCAAACTAAACTGAACAGATTATGCATGCAGAATAAAGTCACCCTCAGTTGGTCCCAGGCATATGGGAGTAGAGCACAATGAAGGAGCGGATGCCCTTGCAATAAGTTGCTATACCGCCGATACATCCTGAGTCAGTCTACGGCATTGGAATTCCCACTTTCAATGAGAATCAAACAAGCAAAACTCTTTCTATCAACTGATGTAATGAAAGAAACAACAGAAGGAAGGAAAAAAGGAAGCATAAAAACTGGCAGGATTCTTGACAGGACACTGCGCACTGAACGGGAGGGAGAGCTTCTGAAGAAGATCGGTATAACCCAACACGGCACATGCAGATTTTGCATGGAAGGAGTTGAGACACCGACACATCTATTCGATTAATACTTTTTAACGTCAACAGAGATGATGGGAGCACTTATAAGAACTTAAGATAACTGGATCGTATTACTATATATACTTTATAATAACTTAACGATTCTAAGATTTCATTCATTTTCGTTACCTCAGTGAATCTGATTTTTTCACAGTTGTTTTTTAATTTATTTTGTAATACACCAATTTCTGTTTTGCGTTGAAAAGCAAAATCCAGCTTACTATTTTAACAGAAGGTCCCTCTTTGAGGAGTTTTTGAGGTTTAGGTTGAAAATATGATAGAGGACTGACACTGCTTATTTGTGTTTCAAATGAGGCTCGTTCATGTCACAAACTGAATATTTCAGTAAAAATCGTTTACAAGGAAGTGCAACAATGTAATGCACCCAGAGATTTTAGAGCCGAGAGGGGGCAAATAATTCAAGAGATTTCTATGTTTCGGTTTGGTGTCTATTTCTGGAAAGTTAACCGAAATCCAAATAAAATGTTAGGCTCGTGGTTTTTCTTCTCATGTTCTTAGTTGCCTAATTTATTTTAATTTTTCTAATTTATAAAAACATTCAGTTTTGCAATATTCTTCAAATATGCAGAATGAAATGTTAACCACCGTATGGTCACCTACAGAGGTATAATTCGTGTAAATATCTGATCACCATGACAGAAGGCCGCAAAAAATGCAATTGCATATGAATCCAGGCACTACCTATTAAAATCTGGACGTCTGTTCGATTGAAATGTTTAGTAGCAGCAGGTAAGCCAACCGCCTGTCTTGTGATTTCGATCCTAGTTACCCTGTCCTCAAAATCCCTGTAATTGTTCTGTAATTATTCTAAAGCAGTGTGAAACAGATCGGTTAATAGCGCTCTCCAGTTAATAGGCCGTAATAGTGGGATCTGCATAACGGCCGGGGTTTTTTCCAAACTGCAACGAGGTCTGTTGTGGGATACATTTTAACTCCTTAATTCCTCCAGTTATTCATGCCTATTTTAGATTAACATTATTTTCAATACATTGTTAAACTTTTGAATATATAATATATCATACCTTACAACCTGTTGAAAAAAAGGAAGTAATTTATTTACGTTCTTTAAATTTACCGACAAACCGAACTCTTCCATTCCCTGCGACTCGTCAGTTAATCAAGCAATGAAACATAACCCATGCATACGATCCCGTAATTCATGGTAATATATGCCAATAACAACATGTTTTCAAGTTATTCGAGTCATTTTACTTACCATGCTTAATAAGCCATTTAATTCTTCGGGCTAAATCTTTTAAATTTTTAATATATAGGTATCTGAACTTTATCAACAGCCTAGAGCGATTGGCCACTTTCTAAACATTGATTAATTAATTATTTCCCTTGGGTTGATCTACAAGATGTACACGAATGTTTCGTTAGGGCTGGACCAAAATGTAGCGCCTTACTCCTATATTGTTTTAGTCTTTAAAGTTCCAGCACATGTAAATTCATCATCAAAATTTATATTAAAAAATATGTACATATCTACTTTGAACAATGTCCAAGGTTAGTTTTGCAGCTAAACTCTTATTAATATTTATTTACCACATTGTATTAGACTTTCTGTAAAGAGAAAAAAATGCACCAGTGGGCAGACTATCGTGTGTCATTTGACGTCATAAAAATGAGGTAGTAGTTGGTGGACTATCACGTACCTTTGTCGATATTAAAATGCAATAGACTATAATATTTCATTTTTCTTCTATTTCTCGCATTTGGGGGGGGGGAATTGATGGGTGTAAGGTGTTAGCACTACGTCCATCAAAAAAGAAAGTTGTGGCATAAAACAATTATTTATGTAATGATTAATATTGTATGTATTATTAGCAGTTCAATTGTCCTGGTTGTTATATCCTGTTAATTTGTTTAATTCAAATTTCGGTGTCTGTAATAAACAAACTATTACTTAACTTTAGTGTACTTAACTGGAAACATTTTAAGGTTTAAAGAGCTGACAATTTTTTCTAATTCTGCTACAATTTCAAGCATTGTATTTTATATTGTATGTCACTGATATAGGAAATAGTAGCCTACAATTGTAAATGAAAATAAACGACAAACGTTTAAATACGGAATGAATGGTCCGATACGTCTGGCAGTAAATCTGCCTTCTTTCGGCATTCTTCCTCTAGATATACATGTCCAGGCTTCGATTTATTTGTTTGAACAAAAAATATCCCACATAAAATCCTTGTAACACGACGATTCCGCCGACGCAAAGGGCGTTCCTGTTTGAATTCCTTATTTGTTTAAACGGACCGACTTCAGAATTATCCAGACCCAGGAGGAAGTGTTGTGAATGAAAGTTGCCCGAGCCCCTCTACGGCTCTCCTCGTCTGAGGATTCTTGCGCAACTCCTTGACCATTGACCAACATGCCATATGCCTTTGACGTGGTCATCGACCTCACGCCTACTCGCGAAAATTTAAAACAAGTGAAATTTTTTCCGGGCTGTATAATATAAATGGCTGTTTTACCGCGCAAAACAGGGAGGATAGGCAGACCGGATGATGCAGTACATCACCTAGCAGCCAGCAAGAGAAAATCCGACAATGACCCGCTTTAGACCCTCGTTGACAACTGCTCGAACAGCATAACCATAGTGAAAAGTGATTTGAGTGTGTCGTAAGTAGCACCATGTGTAGAATTGCTGGTGCTAACTATTATGTAACTAAAATAGTAGAAAAAGACAAAAGATCAGACAGAAAAGTGAAACCAAACTATTTACATACTATGTCACTCGGAAGATTTAATTGCTTGTTTTATCTTCCGTCGGGAACTCTTGATAAAAGCTGAAATTCGGTTTTACAAAAGATTACTTTCGCTCTGATAAAGCCACCTTTAGATAATTAAAATTAATCTCCAGATTATAAAACTCTAGCCGAGGGAAACTTTTCTATTATAAAGTGACGATTCCGAACACAATTTCTTGCAAGAACTTTTCAAAAGATTCCAAACACTTTTCTTTTTTTTATGTTTTCTAAATTTATTATAAAAACTAGTGTTTTTATTCTTTATAAAGCAAAACCAACATTTGAAAGCATGCCGATTCGATTGGAATTTAAAACAAAAATGTAAAATTTAAAGTTTAATATTCTAAGTTATAATAATATAATGAAAATTCCATTTCGAAGCTCCAGATATGGGGGCTGGTTTTTGGTTGGAACTGTATAATAATCAGTGCTCCTGTATATTTTCATTGAATCTTTGATATGATTATTATTCAGATATCGTGAGATGCGGTCTAGTGTGATGTACATATCAGAAAAACATTTTCTTTATTGTGCCAATGTTTCGATCTTTTATTGAGATCATCTTCAGGGCTCAAAGTGTTCTGTGTAAGTGTGCCATTCTTGCGTGTCGTGTTGAGAGAGCCAGTGAATAATTATCTATTAACGGTCACTAATCTCTACACATTTGATATGATTGATTGTTCTATGACGATTCGTACGAATGGTACATCCAAACCGTCGTGTAAGGCCTCTCGTCCCTATGGTACAAATATTGGGCCACTGTGTAGAGGGAGAGAGGCCTGTACTGGCCCATATTGGCCGAAGTTGGAAATGGTGTTGGGGAACATTAGCTTTGGGATCACGCAAGCTTCAAAAGAGGCCAATATGCGCGAACAAAAGTGCAAACTGGGTCAACATGGTTCGTTTTTTCCAACCAGGTTCTGCCAATAACGTGTAACTAGCAGTTATACACTGTAGCCAAACAGAAAGCTGCAGCAGCGATTTCCTCGATCTCGATATCCATCACGGCACAGGAAAAGTAAGAAACTTCAGGCTAACCCAAATGTTGGCCTTCTATTGGCCCAGGGTGAATATGCAAGCCCATGGCCGGCGTGGCATGATGTCCATCGCCATTATATTGGCGTTTCTTGGCCTATAGTGTACGCTGTAATATTGTGTTGCGACTAACCATGGATCAATTTTGGCATATGTAGGTTCACATTGGGCGAATCACAGTCACGTAGATTATAATATATATTTAATTATTTATTTATTACAAATTTTCATGTTTCAACATACTCAAACATGAAACAGGCAAAAGAAAATTATTAATAAATAATGATTAAAATTACAAATACAGTCAACATTAAAATAGGATTTTGAGCTATTACTCATGACGTACTAAATATAAGTAATCAAACACATATGAGTCATATAGGAGTATTGTACGTGGTAATTACATAAATCTGAGCAAGTTTATCTCCCTTTCATTGAGAGGTGATGAGAATAAAATGTGCACCGGCGATATAGCTTTAATTAATTCAAAAAGGCGTAAATACCATTTTATTTTAAACGATTCTCTATACTCTTATTAATAAACAACACACAAACCTGTATTCAGATTTAATTTTGTAAGAATTAACTAATGATGATTTCATCGCTTTGCAAAGTGTATATATTAATTTTGCAACGTACCCATACCAAACACTGTTTTTATAAATGTTTCATTTTGTTTGTTCCAGGGAGCAGTATTTGTTTAACGTATTCGAAGTCATCGTCTCGACGTTAGAAACGAAGTTACAACGGATAGAGAATCTAGATCGAGCAGTAGAACATTTAATGCGGAGAGTGGAGGCGTTAGATTCTCGGATAAACGATAACATCGATAAGACCGAGTCGATAATCAACAATCTCAGGTCTTTAGACTCGAAATTAGTCAAGCCCCTGTCGCCTTTGGCAGACAACAAACTCGACATGCGGTTAGTTTCTCTAGATCAAAAGGTGTCGGATATCGATCTAAAATTAAACGGATTGAAAAATCAACTTGACACCAATTTCCTTCCCGCTGATGACATCAACGCGGAAGCTAGCGAAAAGAAACCGGTCAGCCTCACAACCCTGGATGTGACCAAAGTTCTCAACGGAGAACTCGAGACACTCAGGAGCAACACTGCCAACCTCGACAGAAAGCTTCAGTTTCACATAAACGTTGTTTCAGAGAGTTTAGGCAAAATGCTCACGATGATGACGGACGTCCATGACGCTATCGTCGAGCCTATCGCCGTTCAGTCCGCCCACCCTCAACCCTTCAGGAACAGGACGTCCACTCCGGGCCCGAACTCGGCCAAAAACTCGAAATTAGACAGGCTGGTGAGGCAGATGCATCCGATGTTGAGCGTATCCAACAAAATGGACGAGGTTTGGAACGTGGTCGTCGGCACTAAGAGTTCCGTCGATGATTTAGTCCCGAAATCGGACGAGCTTCTGACCCAGACTCAGAGGCAAGAACGTGCTATCAACGACATCCACGCCGACCTTAGAACCAACACGAACAAAATCATCGCCAACCTTGATATGGTAGAGAAAAGACTGAAGAAACAAGAAGAGGACGTAGTCACCCTCGCACAGAGACCCGTCCCGGCCGAACTCCTTCTCGACCCCACGATCGACAGGCTCGTCGAATACGACCAGAACAGATACAGCGTAGAACAAGACGAGGTTACCGAACAAGGCCCGTCTGTAGTCACGTTTACGACTCCTACACCAGTGACCAGCAGCTCGCCGGCTACGACCTCCACCCAAACGATCACCAACCAAGGGTCATCTTCCTTCGTCTCCAAGCAAGCAAAAATCTCCACGAGAAACAGGGGAGTCATCTTTCCCAGTGTCAAGAACAAACCGTCTCCAGCAAATACAACCTTTACGACCGATCAAGTCGCACCGACATTCAAAGATGTCAAGGTTAGTAGACGTTCTGCAATCATTATTTATTCTTTTATTCGATAACCAGAGGATTGATTGGGAGTAATCTTGAACTTCCATTTGTTCAAACCGTTAATTACTGAACGTACTAGTAAATATTCACCAGATCCTTCTCATACGATTGAGATGTAGTTATCTAACTCGTTGCAGTCACATCAATCATGACAAGGTTGGGCCATTTATGGGAAATGGACGAAAAACCAGGATAAGAATTAAATTAACATATAGAAAGTTGAAATATGTGCGAGACAGTTACCGATGGAATACTGCCACCGAATAAACAGGGAAATTTGCGTGGGCGATACAACGGAGATGTCTGGCATCGTTCTCGTCAACGCTTTCAGACGTTAATCCTCTGAATCTCCTCGTATCTTTTTTTTCTCTTTTCTGTTAAATGTCTACAGTTACTTGTAAATATTGGTGTTAACCACAGTCTCGTTCCATATTTCGCTGAAGCTGCAATAACGTGACATGACGTTTGTTAAATGAGTTTATGATTTTGTTCGTTTAACATGGTAAATTAAATCATCACTCTTTGGAAAAATCCTTCAATGATATTTTTATAAATTTATCTATTTTTCTTTTGTATGGTACGAACCGTCTCAGTGTTCTGAAGAATATAATCATGAAACCTTTAGAAGAATATTTTCTGGATTTTATAGTCATACAGTTTTGCGTAATGTTTAATTTGTCAACCTGTCATATTATTTTAACGATTCTTATTAATTCGTAACGTATTGCTACGAATCGAAAATGACAGAACGCAATAGTAAGCGTCCTTATAAAATCGTTTGAATTATAGATAGACAGGTATGACTCACACAGTTGAATACCACACACCTGATACATCACTACTGCATAAAATCAATCATAACATATGATAAATGATCTACTAATTTTGAGCCATTAATTTAATTCCTTAACAGAACAAATCAAATGGGACAATGTACTATATAAATAGCATTTTATGTTTTCGATTTGATTTATTACACTCGCGAAAATATAATGATTATACCTTTCTAGAAATATTGCACCCCCGGTCATCGTATACCGCACACCGGTCAGTGCATATTTAAAGTGTTAGATGTATCCACTTTTCTACTCACAAATAATCTCGATCTTTGTTCGGTGGTCCCTACGGATCCCCAATATCATTCAGGGTGTCCGTGAAAATCAAAATTGATTTTTGGGTCCCTGAACAACGTCAGGGAGTCTGCGTATAGTTTAATATAAAATAATAAATTATGACTCATTTTTATTATTATGGAAATTAGTAGTATTGTAGTAACGAATAAGAGAATTGATAAGATAGGCAGTAACGAATACGACTAATTATCAGCCGCAACTTGTAACGGTAACCGTATTGGTAACGAATAAGAAAAATGATTATTTGGAGACCGTGAGATGGAAAGAATCGAAACCTCCACCAATTTACATAAAAAACGTAGTGAATTCTCACTCACTAACAAAAATTTTAGAACAGATAGGAGGCGTAAATTCCTTCATCATAAAAATTACAAACAATTCGTAAAAATTACTTGCAAACACACCACATACTTATAGAAAATTTGTACAATTTTTAGAAAAAACTCAAACAGAATTTCACACATATCAATTACAAGAAGAAAAAAATCATAGAATTGTATTAAAAGGTCTACACTTCTCTACCCCCACGGGATTAATTGTCGAAGAATTAAGTAACAAAGGATATAAAGTAGTTAATTGTATTAACGCTCTCTCACGGTTTAAACTACCATTGAACATGTTTTTTGTAGGTATAGACCCAAAAACATACAATGAAAAAATCTTTGATATCTCGACGCTATTATACACAAAAATAAAAATTGAAGAGCCTGTCAGGCGGAGACAAATAGTGCAATGCACACGGTGCCAAGGCGTCGGACACACCAAATCATACTGTAGATATCAACATCGGTGCGTTCGATGTGGAGACCAACACGAATCCGGATCTTGCGGAAAAAGCAGGGATACCAAAGCGACATGTGCAAACTGCGGAGGTGATCACCCTGCGAACTACAGAGGGTGCAATGCCTTCAAAGACCTACAGGCAAAACACACAACAAGGAACACGGAAAGAGGACAACAAGGAAGGAAGAACATCGAACATTCATCGACACCACCCCAACTAGACGACACTGATTTCCGGTCGCTTGTTCACAAGAAGAGCGAAGCCCTACCACCGCCAACATGGGTGAAGACTCAAAGAAGACCAACAGATAATCAGCGGTCTGAGGAAGCTACTAACACAACATCAGTTGGTATGCCGCCTGGTCTCCAACATATTTTAACACAAATGAACGCACTCATCCATCCTCTTTTCAACATACTCAATCAAATCTCTCATATGACCCAAGCCCTCTGTACACAATATGGTAAATAATACGCCTGCAGTTGACACATTATCAATTCTTTTATGGAATGCAAATGGCCTCGCTCATCGTAAAATGGAACTCGAATTTTTATTACACCAAGACCGGATCGATATTGCCTTGATCTCGGAAACACACATGACATCCAAATCTCGTTTTTACATTACAGACTACACTGTACATAGGACTGACCACCCAGATGGCACGTCTTACGGTGGCACTGCTATCATTATAAAATCTTCACTTTTACATTATGTCCTACCGCCTTTCACAACACCACAATTTCAGAATACTTCCATTTCTCTACAATGCTTCAACAAGACAATTGTTTTTACAGCGGTGTATTGCCCACCCAGGCCCTCCATTTCAGGTGAACAGTTTAAGGAGTTCTTCGGATTCCTGGGACCATCTTTCGTGGCTGGAGGGGATTACAACGCTAAACATATCCAGTGGGGCTCCCGTTTCTGCTCTCCTAGAGGTCGAGCTTTACGACGTGAAATGCTGAACTCACATTTACAATACATCACACCAAACACTCCCACATATCTACCAACATCAACCAAAAAATCTCCGGATCTACTGGATTTTTTTGTTTGTAAGGGAATAAATAATATTCCTTTTCACACAAACACCTCCACTGAATTATCATCTGACCATCTACCTGTCTTTTTATCACTTCAATTAACACCTTTTATTAAAAACAATCGTCCTACTCTAACTCCTGGACCAATGAATTGGAAAAAATTTCGTTCCTTGGTTGATGAAAAACTTTCGGTCCCAATTAGATTAAAAACACCTGGAGAACTAGAAAACGCGGTTGATCTATTTACAAAAACAATACAAAATGCAGCGTGAGAATCTTCATTGCCTCACACTCAAAAACAAAACCTTCCAAATTACCCTTTCTACATAAGACAATTAATATCCGAAAAAAAGGGCTAGAAACCTTTGGCAACGTTCTAGATCAATTACAAACAAATATGTGATTAAAAACATATAGATAACAAAATTACAACAAACTTTTGAATACATTAAAAAAAGAAATAAAACAATTTAAACAACAATTATACGAAACATTTAAAAAGCTTGTCAACAGATGATGGGAGCCTCTGGCGTAGTACTAACGTATCCTGCGTCATAGCGTTGCCTTAACTCCTCTCAGGAATGATGATGGAACCTGGATCGTTTCTGATAAAGAAAAGTCCAAAACATTTGCGAAACTCTGAAGTATTCAAACCTCATAACATAATGAACACTGAACACGATACATTTATAACAGATTCACTTGAGACACCTATGCCCCTAGATCTGCCACCTAAACCAATAACTCCAAAACAAGTATCACAAGAAATACGACAGCTTCCTAAAAAGAAATCACCTGGTCATGATTTGATAACAGCTGAAGTTCTACAAGAACTTCCCAAAAAAGCAGTCGTCTTTCTGACTTCGTTATTTAACGCAATTTTGAGGACTACACACTTCCCCATACAATGGAAACTTTCTTACATTAAAATGATCCCAAAGCACCATAAAAATTGAAGCTCCCCATCATCTTATTGTCCTATTAGTTTGTTACCCGTTCCTTCTAAATTATTCGAAAAATTAATTTACAAAAGAATTATCTCTATTGCTACTTCGAACAACATCTTACCAGACCATCAATTTGGCTTTCGAACCCATCATTCCACCACTCATCAACTTCACAGAGTGACAGATTTCATTACTTCGTGTTTCGAGCAGAAACTGTACGCGACTGGAGTGTTTCTAGATGTTTATCAGGCCTTCGACAAAGTATGGCATGAGGGATTATTATATAAATTAAAATTATTTTTACCCCAGGCATATTATCCAATTATACAATCATACCTTAAAGAGAGATTTTTCGCAGTAAACCAGGGTGCGGAGACTTATGGGATGGAAGAAGTGCTTGCGGGTGTGCCACAAGGGTCAATACTCGCTCCGCTGTTGTACACAATTTTTACTTCTCATATGCCCACAAATGAGAATACACTTACCGCCACATACGCAGATGACACCGCCATATTAACAAGCCATCTCTCTTCTACACAAGCTTCACTCATGTTACAAAACCACATATCAACAATTGAGAAATGGAGCAATCTTTGGAAAATAAAGTTTAATCCCTCAAATTCACCAACATATCACCTTTACACTCCGTCGTGAGACTTGCCCTAGCATATACTTATACAATGAACCTATTCCACAATCCGACAAAGTTAACTATTTAGGACTTACATTTGATAGAAGACTAACTTGGAATCCACACACACGATTAAAAATACAGAAACTGTAAAATAATAAAAATACTGAACAAACGATTTAAAATTCTTTATTACCTACTCAACAGACAATCAAAATTACCATTAAAATCAAAACTTTCGACATACATATACCTACTCAAACTAATTTGGATGTATGGGTGCCAAGTATTCCAATATTCAAAGATTACAAAGTTTTCAATCCAAAATTTTAAGACTAATTGTTTCTGCCCCATTTTATGATCACACCAACACACAAATACAATTACTCCATTCCCCACAATTACCACGTAAACGTCTGAAAAGAATATAGATAAGAGACCTCTTAAATGATTAATATCATTTCATTAACCCAGAGCGGTTGCCAATGGGTAGCTTTCTCTATAACGCCCATAATGCCAAACACTCAGTCTGAAATCCAATCTGCTGGTTGTATATCATGCATGTACAGTTGTAGATATAAATAAATGAAGTCAAAAAAAAATTACCGTGCCAAAGTTACGATCTTTATTGTGATCATCTTCAGGGCCTGTGATTTATAAACTTTGTTGGAATTATACAAATACATGTAGGATGTAAAAAAATGAATTTATACTATGCTCGAAAAAAGTATTTGTATTCTCTTGTATACTCAAAATGTTTGTGTTACACAGTAACTGTGATTTGTTGCAAATAATGCATTTGATATACAAATTTTGTGATATCCTTTTTGACAGATAACAATAAAAGTGAGCCAGAAAGAAAATACTGACAATACAGTGTTGACTATTTGAAATGTGGCTTTATTTCATTACCAGGAAATAGTACTTTACCGTTCTGTGTTCTGTGTAATAAAACTATCTCCAATGATTCAATGAAACCTTCCAATCTTAAAGAGCGTTTAATAAAAATCCATAGTGTCAAAAATTATAAGGATTTTTTCAAAGTGTGTGGTGTTTAGTGACAATTAGTCAAAGATTATTCGGAAATCGAGAGGTGTGACGTAGGTTTACAAAAAACATGTTCTTTATCGTACGAACGTTTCGTTTTCATCTCAACTAAAATCCTTAATTAATTGTTTCGATCTTCATTGATATCACAAGAGAGAGTGGACTCTCAGCACGACACACAAGAATGACATATCTTAATGGAAAGCAAACCCAAGTTGAGTCCTGAAGATAATTTCTAAGCGAGATGTCCTGGACTCCGTTCTTCTTATAACAAGTTCTTTAATGATTACGAAGTCCGGAAAGCCGAACACTATTGGTTGTAAGTGAGATATTGGATTTTCTTTAAACACGTTACAAAAACAGATCCTAATTTTATATCCTGCAGAAGTTGTTGACTGCTTTCCTGTCTTCCTTATTTGGTAGAACGTGGATAGACACCGACTAGAAATTAGTGCTAGTGGAGATTTGCGGTCGCTACTCACAAACATTGAGCCGGACATAAATACACTCTTAGCATCTCATCACGTTCACCAATTCTTTTTTTGTTTGTTTGTTTCTTTCTTTCTTTAACAAAAGTTATAATTTCAATAAATACCTCTTCAACAAAATGTTTTTTTGTTTGTAATTTTTCTACTAAGCATTTACGTAGCTTTTTCACTTGGGGTTTGTAGGCAAGTTTTGATTATAAAAAGGGGTCCATGTTTCAAAAAAGATAGGAACCAATGGTGTAGATGAAAAAACAAAATTCAAAAACTCACAAGAGCAAAGCAATGACTAAATTATTGAGAAAAAATAATAAAGAAAAAATGTAAATTTACAAATCCGTTATATTTTGTTAACATGTTCGGCAAATCAGTTAAAAGATAGATTTTATATTATACTTGTTTGTCATACATAAACAGAAACGGTCGGTCGTGCGGTCGAAGCGTATTTTTGATCGGAAGTCTTCATTAGTCCGGTAGGCGATTCGGTATACATTATTTCCTATTAAAGCACTACAAAAAGTGAAATTTGCCGCTCACCGTTCGATTAAACTCGGTCCAAATTAGCTCTGTAAATCCAGGAGGGGCATAGTTTACGGCTAACGACGGCCGGTCTTTTCGGTTCAGGGGAGAAAAAGCCAGCTGTCTCATCGTATCCCGGGAATATAAAGCATCATAATTGCCGGTTTACAAGACTGTTTTTCAAATAAACGACTCTTCTAGAGAGTTTTGGCCTTTTCTTCTGGATTTCAGCTTTTTTAAATCGCGTGATTAAAATCGTGATTTCTGGCAAATTCAAAATGGAGTGCAAGACTCGTAAAAAATTTCTTGTTCTATAAAGCTCTGGATTAACGACCTCCAAACAAGGGAAAGGACAGAAAAGATCGTTGCGATAAACTAATTTTCAAACGGACCTAGTACAAGCTAATATATCTAAGTTCGGTTACGGTGAAAGTGAAAAATAAAGATCACAAAAAATCCAAGGCATGTTCCGAGTCTATCCTGTTCCAGAGCACAAATAAAACGAGATTTTTTCAAACCCTCGGTGTGTATTAGGATATAAATACCTTACACAGAAAACACACTAATTACGTCCTATTTTGATACTGGAATTTTGACATCATGTCGGTAACGTTAATAACAGAGGGCGAGCCGCATTCAAGATGCACGTCTCACTGTTTTCTAAACATCTTGCACGAATATCGTTCTAACATCCTACATACAACCTTTAATTTGTATCTTAATACTTATTGATTGCCCCCTAGTATGACAGTTGAAATGTCACTATTCAGTTCTAATCTAGGGAAGCAAAACCTATTAGAGAACGATTAGAGTAGGAGTAGTGACTATTGCTTAAATTATAAAATCACTCCTCGCTGGACGATTGTTGACTTGGTTTAATTCAATTAACTCCCAAAATTACATGTAAGAATAGACATATCACGAAACAATTCTGAAAAAAATTATAAACTCTCGATCCTTCAATTAAGCCGAAATCTCGAATACTATCCGATATGAATTGGGTAACTGCGTCCTAGCTCGGTTTTGAATGAAAACCGAAAGAAATGTTGCATTACGTCCCGAAGAAAGCGTATACTTACTTATTTCAGGCATTAACCAGTTTAATGATCCGGGCACACCTCGGCCGTCTGCAATTATTTCTAAGTATCACAAATTGCCATCCATCCCAAATACGGAGGTGGTTCCAGAACAATTAGGGTTGTGTCAGCCTCAGATAACCCCACCATAGTCCTTGGTACAGATTCGGCTGTTTGCAGCTCTTTAACCCGCCTTGTTATCCACGGAAACAACTTTTGAAACAAAACAATAACGGGAAAACCTCTCGTAAGCATACGAAGCTCGTGTTTAAGAAAATCGACTAAAATAAGTCGAATCTTTTGAGGCATTACAAATCTTTTTGCTGTTTAATGAAAATTTCATTCCCTTTCGTAATGCTTACGCATAAGTTAGCATACCCAACGTCATACCAATAATAAGGACATCTGACTTTTAATATAATTTTTTTTAACGCTTTGTCTCTATTTAATAAGCAGGCATATTTAATTCGACAAGTTATCTTTACAACAAATTATCTAACGTTTGATTAAAAACTAAAAAGTTTCTAAGCTATGGAAAACCATGTCGTCAAAAAAATTTAAATTTCCCAAGAGTTTCTATTTTTTAATATGACTTTCTTAAGTTTCGACCGCTGAAAACCTGCGAACTGTGACACGCAGTAGCTTTTCAACCGCATTTAAATACTGGAAAGTCGATAGGTTTACATTAGTAAAACGATGTATATCTTCATGTATATATTCATTCGTCGAATCTGGATATTTGAAAAATGGCAAAAAAAGAGGAATTCGAAAGGTAGATTGAAATGGGGGGGTTAGTGTCCGAGTGAATCGAAACCACGACAGCTCAAGTAATAGAGCAGTGGCGTATTTATCGAAGGTCGTAGGTTCCAATCCCAACTTTTTATTTCAACCAATATCTTACATAAAGATTAATTAATAGGAAAAATTAGTTTTTTGCTTTAAGGTCAAACTGCGTACTCATAGATTGGGTATTATGAATGTACTGAAAAATGTACTGAGGAGGAGGTTGAAAGTGCCTCGAAAAATAAACAATTATATGCAGTGCAAAAACTTAAACAATGACTCAATACAATTGAAATACAGCAATCTTCATATGTCTCTGAAAAGCAGACTGAAAGCTCCGCTCTGGATTTGACATAGTGACGCTCCTAACTTCAGTGAAAGCCGGCTCGCAGTAGTTTTATGGACCTTTATTTAAATAGACCTATTCGTACCCAGTAAATCACCTTGAGCAATATCTCGTTGCACCCGATCCAAAAGGTCATATGGGCTTTAATATGGAATATGTAAATTTCTGCGTAAGGCAACCCCCTGACGGACAATGGGTCAACATAAATTTATTTTAGGTCCATTATGTTTTTGTAAAAAAAAGTTACATTTGTATACACATTTTCAAACAAAAGTCTTGACGTATCAGATTTAAATTGTTGCATATTCGTTTTATAAGACTATCTAGAAAAATGTTTTTAAATAATAAAAAACTAGAAATATTGACGACAGTAAAACATAAAAACTAAGAAGAATCATGATGAACTACATGATGAAAAACACCCGCAAGGTTCTTGATTATATTTGAGTTATGTTATAGTGTTAAACGCCGAGGTTCGGAAGTTTTTTAAAGTTTAACTGTTACAGAATGAATTTTTGATTGTTGTTATGCGAATGCCCAACGTAATATAGATTTTAATTATTCAAGCTTAGAGAATCGGCATTTTATAATATGATTAGGATGATTCTTCAAGCTTGTTCACTCGGTATAACTGAACAACAATTAACAATATTGGTAAAAATAATTATGTGACATATCATCCCGTACTGCCGAGGATCGATAAACATTCACTAATTCCAGTGGAACTGTTCAACAGCAACTCTCCAAGCAATAAATTTACCATCCTTAAAAGACGGCTTTATAACTGATTATGAAATGGTCTCACGAGACGGGCAGCGGGCTCGCATCAGTTTTTCTAACCTTTTGCATAAAAATATTCGGAAGAAATGGCTGCTTTCTCTTTCTGTAAATGTTAACTTTTCACTTACCGTTTCGGAAGGTACATGGTCGAACCGTATCTTATATAAAAAGCAATTTTGAATAACAAATTGTCCACCGACTAAAACACCCACATATGTGCCGAGTATTGTTATTGAATGCTGAAAAAGAAAGTAATACCTTCTGAACTCAGACTTACATTTTATGTAGGCTTTAAACAATTTTCTGTCGTCTATTTAGCCATGTTCGAGTTTCATACATCTGGGATCAAATCTTTCAAAAGTCGAAAGATACGCTGGCCAAATTCCAGCAAGCGTCCATGTGTATCTTTACTCGAACCATTTCACCCAGTTTGTACACCCTCATATCTGAGCTTCCTCCCAAGACGTGCTTTTGTAATTTTAAAAGAAATTAAGCTTAGGTCGCTTAGGACATTTGAGAAAATTTGAGATCTTATTTTAAGCCTAAGAAAAGCGAGAATTTAAACATTTCGATTTTTGTTACCGACTGACTTACCGATCGTAAAAATTATAAGGCACTTTCTGTATAGGAAGAAACGAGAAATTTCGTACAAATAAATGATAAATGGTGGAGTGAGTGTGTGGTTCAGTCTTTTGAAAAAGATAGTCCTAGTTAGTCGTTTTCAACAACTTTGAACAAATTTCAACAAAACAGTTGAAAGAACTAACAGTGAATAGAAACTACCTTTTTCAGAAGATTGAACAGCACGCTTATTATTTCTAACCTTTGTAAGAAATTTCGTACAAAGTTACGTATTGTATTGTAAATAAGACGCTAAAAAATTGTAATTTTCTTAAAAAAGGAATGCCTTTTTAGGGTGGGAGGGGGTAGACTCATCAAAACTATAAGACTATTCCTGTGTAGGTAGAAACGAGAAATTTCGTACAAAGGTAGATCTTATATTGCACAAAAGGTAAAAATCTGAAAATCGCAGATTCCTCTTAATTAATGCCTCTTTTTGGAGGGAGGGGTAGACTAATCAAAATTATGATTCCCGTATAAAGTAGAAAATGTTATATTTGGTACATGTAAAGGTAAGAACTTGAAGATTGCAATTCTCTCTTCTTTCAAGAAAAAATCTACGACCAGCACAATCGCTCCTGTCCGTCGAAAAAAAGCAGACGACGTTCACGATGTTGAAGTGAACAATACAGTGGGATAAAAATATGATAGAATAAGGCCAACCTCCCTTCACCCCTACTTTTATGAGCAACACTATTCTTTTCTTTTCATTGCTTACTTGGCCAGTTTCCGAATGAAGATGAAAATATCAGGACAATATGTGCTCACATAGGAGGGTTGGGTGAAGGGAAGGTAGAGAATTCAGATGAAAAAAGAAAAGTTCTATAGACTCCTCATCGCTCATTCAGAAACCGGCCACGTTTTAACTGATAACAATAAAAGAACAGTTTTGCTCATAAAATTAGGGGTGTAAGTAAGAAGGTAACATTTATTAACATACAACTCCAATACAATAATACCACTTCACAATATGGTGTGCGAAATGGAGCTACCCATTATGACCTTTGACTTACATCTATGACTCTGTTATTGGCTTTTGAAGTTTTTTGCTAGCAGTACAATGGACAGAAAATAGTTGACAATAATTGATAATAATTAAGAATAATAATAAATTATTTTAATAATATTCAACATAGTTGATAATAAAGATAATTGAGAAAATTCCGCTGACATAAAGTAAGAATGAGGTTTGCTATAATGTACATATCACTACTTTAAATAGGCTGACTTTTTGGAGGAGATTATTTATCTTTTATTTTGAGTTTTCTACGGTTATAGACTAATAAAGAACGGACTTGGCCACATTGTAGATGTCATTAAATTGATAGGCTATTTTTGGAGGGCCCTTTTTTCACGGTTGAGTTTTTGGTTGGAATAATAATTACGATTGTCGGTACGCTATTTTCACGGCTTCCTTAAGAAGATTTTCATCGATTCATGAGAGAGGTCTTCCGCGGTGTCGGTTTTTATAGTTCATACCTCCCGAAGAAAACTTTCCAAACCAACAACCTTCTTTCACTATAACACCAAAAGCCAGATCCAATTCTTTGTAACGTGCCCAAGCTGAATCAGTTAGAATTCGTACACCTACGCAATAATGTCACTTGGTTCAATACGATTTCAATGGAAATACAAAGTTCATTGAAGATGTTGATGATCTCATATCTTCGTTTACCTTCTACTTCATTCATCTAAGTGAAAAGGCATATCCATCTAAAAACTATGAAGACTTTTTTTTAATCGAATATTTTGTTGGGATCAACAGGTAACTACTTCAGTCACCTTACTTGACTTTCGGTGTTGCTACAACAAAAATGGCCCTTTTGAAGTGAGTCAACAGAATAGTTAAATCAATATAAAATTCACAATTTGGGTGGCGTCGATGGCGGTAATGGTTAGCGTTAGCAAGGCAACTTATCATTGAATGGTCCCCCGGGTTCGAATCCAATCAAACAGTCGTGAATTTCGACCAAATATATCTTTGTTTCTCAAAATGAGCTTAAAACACCGACGTCATGGAGGTTGATATAAAAATGAAATAAAAAATGACATAATTCGAACAGAAATAGTAGATTAAACAGTTTTTCCAAATTGGTTATCCGCCTTTTAGTACAGTAGTCGACAGTAAACATCGAGATTTTTTAACTGCCCATACCATGCGGTTCATCAGTCTCTCTCCTCCGCAATCTAGGTTATGGTTACAGTGGATGCGAATTCTGATGAAACGAGTTGGTTCGAAGTCACACAACACTCAAGTTGTGAGTAAACTGTTTACATTGGACATGGCCTCATCGTTAGAATTCACAAGAATACAACAGAAGGTGTCTGTCGTTCAAATCGATTTCATAGTTCGTGCTTGCATCTGTGTTTTTCTATTAAGCGTTAACTAGTTTAGTGTTCATTAGTACACTATTTTTCAATTCCATTGAGTATGTTGAAGTTTCTTGTCACGTACGAAAACACTAAAAACAATTTTGCAGGTTAGCTTGAAAAAGCTGAAACCAATGTTTCAAACACTCCCTTATTATCCCTTGATACAAATAACCGATTCACATATTCTGCATCAACAACACTTCAATACAAGACTCTCGAGAAAATATAACTCGTCAGTTGCGTCCACCTTTACTGAAAGATTATGGTTCACTGACTACATACGACAGTTAGAACTCGCATACACTGTAACCACTTCATTCTGACGGTTTTAAACGGAAGAGTTCTAACACGAAAGAACCCGTTCGCCGCATCCATTGTAACATAACTTCAAAAATTTCTAGGAAACAGACTAAACCATATCACTCGCGGTCGAGGACCGCAAGATCCCACGCCGACTGTGGTTATGGCAGAAACATAGTCTCCGTACCCTCGTCACCAAAGCACGCGCTTAGAAAGCCACATCGATTCTGTTGAAAACTTGTGGCTCATTTGACCGCCAATGGACTTCGCGTTGGAAACCTAAAACCCTATGTCCACTGATTTCAAGAGAAAGTCCATTCAACGTTATATATTATACACGCTGTATTTCCCAAATATAGCTGTTAAAAGTTTTTTAATTGAACTCTTACAGCCCCCTACCTTTGTTAAATACTTCTTTGCAAAGCAGGTGTTGAATTTCCCTGACCTTGCCGAGTTCCGAGTGTGGCACCGCGAGTAGGTAGAGTTCGTACCGAGAGAGATTCGTGTAGGTCGGTGGGAGATGATACACTTCGCTTTCCCATCCCTGACCGACAGTCCCTCGGCGACACTTCAACTCCTTAGGAGAACGTGGGCCACTGAGCATGTATGTTGATCCATGGCCACGATGGCCCAAGTGTCCGCCCCTCCCAATGATCACGGTTGCCCACCGCCATCTGTCAACGCTTACGTTGCATGATTTTTGCGCAAATGTCGTTTCGAAATTATATCTTTCGAATTGTGACGATCGCTCCGCCAATCGAGATCATTTTACTGCTCGAATTGTAATTAATGTATCAATGAACAGAGTCGGAATAAAAAAATTCCTAACAGCTCGTTAATTTTATAAGGTTTCGATTTCATAATTTACGTCATCAGTGATAATTTGGAACATTGGGCGAAATATCATTTATTTAATTACATGTCAAAACATAAAACGTTTATGCAATATTAAAAATGGTGTATTATACAAAAGAAATAATTAAATAATCATGTTCAAACTCCTTCATTGAAGGTAAAAATGGATTGACCTAAGGAAGCCGTCATAATTACTAGGGATATGTAGCAAAACGGTCGTCTACAATTTTTGCTCCTTAGCACAGTTACTTTAGAATTTTCACTATTAAAAAACAGTACATAAACATCTAATTGTATGTGATTAAAAACAGAAGGGTGATTAATGGTTTATATTTTCTCTTCCTTGTCTGAATTTTTTTAATTGTAAAAACAAACTACTTATAAAGTGAATATATATGTGAATTTGAAAATAATATTGGTAAATTTGTTTTTCAGGGTTATTCCTGTCTTGATTTGCTCAATGGCGGAATGAGGCAAAGCGGAGTATTCTATTTACAGATCAGAGGAACGACATACTGGTTTTTGAAAGTCTTCTGCGAACAGGAAACGGCAGAAGGAGGATGGACTGTAAGTTTAAGTATATCAACTTTTTCATATGGTTTTGTAGTTTAAGTCCGTCTTTTTTTAATTGATTGTTGTGCAGTCAAGACGTCAAGACTTAATTCTCATGGATTAGTCAATATCGTGTTTTTTCGTTACCAAGGTTGCACAACCATGATTTTAATCAATGATTGTTTATTAATTATGTGTTGTGCCGAAAGATAAATTGATCGATGTCGTGATCGACTCGCCGTTGAATTGGATAGAACTTTGAGGTCATTCAATTTTGAGATTTATTTTTGAAGAAGAAAAAACGCTGAAATAAAATAAACTGAAATAAACACTCGCCTCTAATTTCCTCTTGATCTTTGGAATAAATACGGAGTCGATGTTCATTATATCGTGCTGCTTGTATGATTTACTTTAATTAATTTTCCCTGAGGAAGTGGACCGTAAAGTTAAACTAACGGTGAACTGGCAAAAAAACATTAATTTATTCGTGTAAAAATAATAAACGGCCGTGAAGATTGAACTGTTTCTAAATTAAAAACAAGTCTATGAACTGGCCTAATATTCACATTTGATGATGGATTTAATCGTTGTTGAAATTTAAAAAGCTACAAGAAATCAAATTCTAATGGTCAGTATTCTTGTAAACAGCTGAATTTCTACTACTCTTTTCTCTCTGCAAATTCTACTGTACTGGCAATATACCGATGATTTTGGTCTGCCTTTTATTTATTTATCACGCGTTCAGGTAACAATTTCACCATCTTCAGAATATCTGGAACGCGTCTGACAGACCAACCCAACGAATAATATAGGCACACATGCAAAATAATACATATACATATATATATATATATATATATA
>CM077112.1:21142167-21183183 GCA_039619505.1 Cimex hemipterus
TGTGTGTGTGTATGTTCAAAAGTTGCAATTTATTGGAATTGTATGTTTGGATATATGATCAATGATGGAGTGAGTGTGGGGTTCAATCCTTTTTACAAAGATAGTTCCTACTCACAGTAAGTTGTTTTTCAACGATCCGGATTTCGAGCCTTTTAGCCCATCATCAGGTTGAAGGACTTCCACAACCACGTCTATCGACATGCATTGCCAAAATGAACGCCGGCACCTCCGCCAACGCGACGTTCCAATTAACAACTGATATTTTTAATAGCGATCAATTTTAACGAGCGAAACACGGAAATTGTAACACAAATAAATATTATATTAGTAAATAGTTAATATTAAATTACTATAAAAATAATAACAATTAAAATAATTAGTTTAATTATTTGGATGTTTTATATTATGTATGTCCACATTTAAAATGGTAGGTAGATCAAAATCTGTTATATTATTAATGCATTTATCACCATGTTCAATTTTACATTTGTTAATTTCAAATTTCTCAAGCCAATCTAATTCTTTCTCTTTGTTGAAAACTATGTAACACTCTTGTATTTAAATTTGGTTAAATTCTATTAACGAATTTATAAAAATCCTGATCGTTGAAAAACAACTTATTGTGAGTAGGAACTATCTTTCTTTTTAAAAAGGATTGCATGTTTGGAAGTGCACGTACCATTCACGCCGACAAAGTACTTGGATCATCAAACAGCTCTCTTGACGAATATCACAGTCCAAACGGCATGTCATTTACTGTTTGTAGATATAGTTGTATAATACTCGGAATTTTATCTCAAATCCATCTTAGTATATAATATCAGCGTCACTGAGGGAATTGAGGCGGAACACTTCTCCCTAATTATTACCGTCGAGTGCTCAATCATTACCTTCGTAGAATGATTGCGCAAAGATTTCGGCGATATCTTGAAAATGTGCAAGGGCCGTTCGTGCACAGCCTCTTTCTTACTTCCTTTTTTTATTCGACCCGTTAATCCGGAAGGTGTAAAAAGGGATGACTTGTGAGCTTTATACCAAATAACAATAATTAAACCGCAATAAGCAGTTTGCGTTCAGAAAAATCCCTCTGCCAATTACATTTAATAATCTATTATTTTATTTCCTGAGAAATTCTAATTTTGGCCTTCTGTTTAATACCCCCTATTTACGGATGAAACTAAATCGAGGGTATTTAGTTTTTATGTATTTCTTAACATGCATTAATTAATACATAATAATTTGTCACTTCCTTGAATTCGCTTTTCGATTTACCGAAATTGTTCAAATTTAAGCTCCTATTTCATAAAATAAATACGTTTTTTGTGAGCCATTTAGTCGTCAGAACATAATTTAATCTTTCCTGACAAAGTGAAACCTCGACGGGAAGTTAAGTTGCGAAAATGTTTTTCTAACAAGTTAACCAACGTGAGAGGTCGGTCGTTTTCGGAATCGCCCATTGTTTAATAATTTAATTACTTAAAACGAGCATTGTTGTAAAATTTGAGAAATGGTCAAAGTCAGGATTTCCGCACGGTGGCTTTCAACCACACCTGTCACGTCAGCTCTCGACACACCGGCAGTAGGTCGATTTGAAAATGTCGCTCCACCAATATCTTCACTTCTTGCAGAAACAATATTGTCTATGATTTTAAACTAATGAGAATTTAGATTGAAAAACGGATTTTATTCATGAAAGTTATACCAGCATCGACGCCCCAAGGATCAGCAACTCAGCGAAGTCCGGCGGGTCCATACATCCACATTTAACATATATACATACATCCACATCTCCTCTCCTCTCCCATTTTCAACATTTTTGCCTATTGTCTGATTTTTTTGTAATTCTACACTCCAAAATATAGGATCCGTATCCACCACTTCTTGCGAATAGGCTATATATTCAGATATATTCCGATGTTCCGCTTAAAAAAATTAATTTAAAAAATGTAACTTTTCCCTTTTTATAATATATATACTACAATGCAAGGAAAATATAGTAAAATTGTCAAAGTGTACCTAAAATCTAAACATTTCTAAAAGCCAAATATTTTTCAAGTAAACGAGGTGTTACGTTTTTTCCCCTTTAAAATAATTTGAAATTTTGTTTTGCCACCTCTAGAAGAGATGATTGTTGATTTATGTTTTTAAATCATACCAAATTAGAATTTTCTGTGTCGTAAAACATATTTGTTTTTATATCGACCGGTAATGAAATGAATATACCAAAAATAATATTTTTTAATTTCTAAATAACGATTTACGCTTATTTAATAGCTACTAACATTAGATTTGGAAAACAGTCGATTTATGAAAAAATTCCCATACATATATGCATAATAAACACGTTATTGGAAAGGTGGGGGTATTTATGTAATTACTTATTCTCACTTGCCAACAAAGACTCCATTTTTTCTAACTTGGTATACATACAAAGGTTTACAATTCGGAAATATGTATAACGAAACAAGAAAGTCTTCCCTCGCGGTTTAGAGCCGACTTAGGACGTTTGTTTTGTTAAAGACTCAATTATTAAATGCTAAAAACGTGAAACTTTGATCGATAAGTACAAAACAAATTATATTACAAGTGAATGGAAGTTTTTGCTGTCAGTATATATATTAGGTCTAGTTTGGTTTTCAGCAAATGTTAAAGCATTTACGTTGTAATGCTCCAAGAAAATCAAAAAGACAAAAGTTAAATAAAAACTGAAAGGGTTTATTTAAGATACGCCGAACGCGTTGAAAAGAAAAGAGCCTCTCTACCGGACATACAGTCGCCAAGATCTTTGTTTAATTTATATAAGCACTGATCGTCTTCACCGGAACGTAAATAAATAACCGGAATGAAAATTATTCCCGAGTCCGGAACGGTTCTGTCCGGTTTAAGTTCTCAACACTCGTGGGTCAGTTGACATTTTCACGGTCTTCGAGTGAAACTGTCTTGTTTTCTCCTGGTGTAGATCACAAGAAGGCTGTCAACTTTCAGCTCACCTCGGAACACACGCTAAGCGAGTTACAATGAAATTAATCACCGTCGCCTCGTCTTGTAGATCGCGGAAACTGGCCGTTGCCAATTATGAAAAAGGTCTGTGGACTCATTCGCCTATTTTATTAACGAGCATTTCTAGCTGAAGATTTATTGCTACGGATGGTAACTTCGTCTGCGGAAATGAGGGTATTAGAAATCAATGACTATATTCTCCCGGCTTGGTATTACAGCCAAATTTGCATCGAAAACTTTCCCTTTGGAACGAAAATCGATTTCAACGTCCCTTTTATTTACGATACTCCCTTAATATGTCAAACATATGAAATGAAACACGGCATTTACATTTGCTGTAAATGTCAATTTTTTAATTGACGTTGAATGAGAATCTCGCGATAGACAAAATTATTTTTTCGCGGTCGACTCAATGATATGACCGTTGAAAATTGACTTTCACACCTTCATAAACGGTCAATATACACATAACACTTTTGCGTAAGACATTCCGGACCATTCTGTCACCATTGTCGAGCATTCTGCATAACGGACAGTATCCAGGTTTGAACCGTGCTTTTGTCAAAAGACAGTTTCCGTTTTTTACGATTTACTCATTCATTAATTTTTTAACATTTCGGTTTAAACTAATTACGATTAAATGATGTATTTCTACGTTACAATTTTAAATTATCACTTGAAATCTATTCCCTTCTTCATTAGAAATCGTAAAAGTCAATGAAACATTATATATTATTTTATAAATCACGGAGGTTTATTTATTTGCATTTCCTGGAAATGTTCCTCGCTTTCTAATATTCCAGAGAAAAATTGATGATTTCAATCGCTATAGTATTTCTTCACTAATCCATTTAAGTATGTTTAACTATATCGGTTTGTTTCTTACATCTTTTTTGCCGGGAAAGAGATTTTCTCCTTCGATTCGATACCGTAATTAAGTATTAAAAGCAGAGGGTTTTATATTATTCGAAATTCCTTCTCTCTCAGAGAACAATAAACCGAGAAAGCTTTTATGAAACTCATTTAAAACGGCTAGTTTTAAAAACCAGTGGCGCAATGTATTGTTTAACAATAGGATCGAACCATAAGGGGTTTTTTCTGAAAAAAGCTGCCGGTTTGTGAGAATTAGAAACGATCAACAATTCTAAACTTCCCAAGTTTATCTTGCTTTTGCTCGCAAGGTATAAATTAGTAGCTCGATATTCAGCTTTATTGTAAGATTTACAACTCGTGCCTATGCTGAAATCAACGATATAATAATTTCCTTGGATGAACGTGCTGAAAAAGTTTAGAATAAAACAGCGGATAAAAATATTTAAAATGATCCCCTTCTAATGGCTTATTCGAAAGTTCTGTATAGCGTTATCAAAACTGAAAGTAGAAATATCATCGCTGTTATTTTATTTATTTTGCAATTTTTAATTGGCTTGTTATTAAAATAACTACAACGTCGCATTTTCTTAACCTTGGCTATCTTTTAGATTTTTTATTTAGACTGAAATCCTTCCATAATAGTGCATGGCCTTGGATTCTTGAAAAGTGTAGGAATTTAAGTACCATTCGCGGTTTTAAAAGCTGTTAAAAATAGTATTTTCATTTCATTCAGTTTGCTTTTGAGTTTTTGACGTCAAGGCGATTCCAACATTCCAATCACGCGCACTATCTGTTGTATAAAGCCAGTTTTTTGTCCTCATATCAAAAGTACCACCAGCTTTCTATTCTATAAGTAGAATGTGCTTGATAAATTCTTCATCTGAGTGTGACGCCAGTTCCTGAATCGGGGCTGGTCGGTCCCGATGTACCTCCATGTGTGACTGCTTTTCCCATTATCTCAGAGAAGCCCTTTCGTGTCCTTACCATTCAGAATTTTCGAAACTGTACACATACTGTCCATAGAATGCAGACGTTTTATTTTTTTTTTCTTTCTTTCTAGAAAGGCAGTCCCATATTCAAATTATCTCCAACAATAATCAAAACCGTAAATCATAAGCGGTCGTTAATAACATTGATCAAATAATAAGATAGAAATCGATCTACCAAACGCATTCTTAAAGATTTCCGGTCTTTCGGTTATGGACTGCCTAAGTCCACCTCTTGTTAATCGATTTCCTGTTTACATAATGGTGGGGGATCCGGCCTTTCTCAATCGGATCATTGTCGTCCGAACCTTCAGTTATGTCCTTAGCCTCCGGTTCATTCACCACGATTATGTCATCTAAGTGTCCGAGCATAGAGAAAAAGAGTGAGAGTGAGAGGAAACCGGCAGATACATCAGAGCCCGCTCTCACATGGGCTTTCCCGTTATGGATCACTTACAGGATACTTTTAATATACACGAACCCTTTCAAAATTGTCGTTTTAATTAATAGTAATGAACATGTTTAGCCTCTTTTTTTCATTCCCGATAATTGTTGCAATAATTGACAATAATTCTTCTTGAATCTAGATTTTTTTATTGTAAGAAACTAAATCAAAAAGGCTATGATCAACTAAGCAGATTATTTATGTGAAAACACATTTAAAAATTCGCTCCTCCCTCTCGTACATTTTCTCCGTTTCATAAACCAGTTCTCTACGATAATGCGAAGTGATGATATGAATATAGTATAAAAAAACGTCTTGCTTGTGGCTGGACAGTATAGCTTCTTCACATTTTGGGCATATGCGTGCATGTATGTTAATCTGTTTGGAATAGAAAGTAACCCACATAATCTCTTAAAAGTACAAAAGAATCTGACATATGGTTTCAGAGATATAGTGTACGCGATTGTAGTTTGCGATGTCCAGACGATACCATTGGCATGATTGCGAAGAAATTTATAGAGGAATGTCTAGAAACCAACTCGCACAATCTTTGAAAATTTCATAAAAATTGGTAGAATGATTTCGAAGTTTTGTCGATTACAAAGAATTGGTCGCAGATCAGAGAAAGAAATTTTAGAATCAGAAGAAGTCTGAAACGCAAAATGCTAGTGGAAATTTTGATTTTGGATTTGATTAATATTTTTTCTACTTCCCGCAGGAATACTTCGGTAGCTCAGAAGCAAAATTGTGTAACCAGTCGAAAAACAGGTAGTACACTCAAAAAGTACAAACCCTCCCAGTTCTTATCCCTCTAAGCATACCTCACACCTCGATGCACGCCGCTGATGGGGATGGGAACTCCCACTCGGTATTCCTTTATCAACTCTCTCACATACTCATTCAAACAGACTCACAACAAATTACAAATACATTATATAACAGTACATAACTCTAAAGATTGGGGAAACACCCCGTTTTCCTTAAAAATCGGAAAAGAGGGGTGAAACTAGCTCAATGCATGCCCAAGAAACTATATCTGGAGCCATCCTACTAACTCTCTGTATGGAGAGTCACTCCTCGACAATTGTAACAAGTGGAAAATTTGAGACAGTAGATAGACATTCTTCCCATTGTCTGAAACCTATAGACATTGATTCATGGAACTTTTAAAACCTGGCAGATAAAAAATTCAAAACTCTTATTTTTAAAGTACAATGGGTCCTATCGGTAGATATGCCTACAATGTTTTTGAGCTTACTTTTATCACAAATTCAATAGTATCCTGTCTCAATGACTTGGGAATAAAAGTTGACGATCAAAGTGGCCAAATCTGGGAGGCTTAGGGCGTCCAATTCTTATTTGCCAGGAAATTCGGGCATTTCCATTAAAATTATATATATAATAATTTTTAAAGTTTATATATATTATAATTATATTACTAAATGTTTCGGACCCCTTGTCCATGACACCCAGTGAGTAGTTGGATGTATGTCCTCTTGTATGATGGGAAAACGTTAATAAAAATTTAAACACTATGAATACATTCGCAAATAACTTCCTAAAATTATAATATCTGTTGATAGAAATATCAATCGTATAATAAAAAAAGGTTTATATCATGAATACTTACTTATATGTATTATCATATGATCATTAGAAATATATTTACAACTGTTACTAGTAATTAAATTCCAAACCCAAAGAATACCGATACTTCCTGCTTCTTTATAATTATTCAGATACCGTGAGATGCGGTCTGGTGTGATGTAGGTTTCAGAAAAACATTTTCTTTATCGTGCCAACATTTCAATCTTTATTGAGATCATCTTCAGGGTTCAAAGTGTTTGTCTTCTGTGCACTTGTGCCATTCTTGGGTGTCGTGTTGAGAGTGCTCAATAAAGAAAATGTTTTTCTGAACCTGACCGCATCTCACAATACTTAATAATTATCGATTAATGGTCACTAATCACCACAAATGTCTGAAATAAGTCGTTTATGAACTTGAACATGATCTGTTGTATACTTTTAGTTTGTATTCTTCCATTAAATCTGCCTTCGTCAATAGACAAATATATATTTCACTATGAAAACATGGAGGTCAAAATGAAAGAATTATCAAATATCTAGGGAAGAAAACATTAAGGGCTTTTCAGGTATTCATCATTCAATAATTCAACATTAAACAACAGAATGGCATATTTTTGCAATTCCTATGTTCTTTTGTACAGTTCTGAATTGGATAAGGTCCTCCAAGATGCTTTTCTCTTTCTGACCACAATAATAGGTGCGACTGATATTATATTAAGTGTAAATAGGGCCAAAAATGGCAAGACAGGATAAAGGTAATTAGTAACTGTTACGATTGCAAAATCGACTTGAATAACGTGGCCCCAATTGCCAAAACGGCTGACAAGAAATGGCTGCCTACCGTGGTTTGATACAGAGTCAACCTTTTCCAGGTCATCCAAAGGAGGGACGATTTCGGAGAACCGAGAGAAAACTTCAACAGAGACTGGAGCGACTACAAGAACGGTTTCGGTGATCCGGCCAAAGAGTTTTGGCTTGGAAACGAAAACATCTACATGCTTACAAATAACGAAGAGCACATGCTTCGAGTAGAACTCGAAGACTTTGAAGGAAACAAAAGGTAAAAATTTAAAAAGAAACTAAAACCTGTAACGGAATTACAAATTTATGTCATTTAGTATAATGTAAAAATATTTTATTGAAGGTATGCTCAGTACTCTCACTTCAAGATTTATTCAGAAGGAGAATATTACAAACTCGAAATTGACGGCTACGAAGGCAATGCAGGTGATTCTCTCAATGATCCGTGGTACGGAAGCAACAACAGTCCATTCTCAACATACAATAGGTGAGCAATCGAATAAATCTTTTCATAAAACGTTTTTTATTACTTTTTAGAAACAAAAAATAAATAAATAAGATTGGTAATTTAGTCAATTCAGATCATACAATTTTCTCTTTTTTCATTCTAATTAAAACATATATGGTCATTTGTCATTGAATGATTTATACATTGATATTATTTTTAGGGATAACGATAGGTCAAGCCTTAACTGTGCTTCAATGCTGAAGGGAGGATGGTGGTGGAAGTCATGTGGAAGAGGTCTCAATGGACTCTATCTTAATGACCCACAAGACATCACAGCAAGACAAGGTGCGACTCTGCCATACAAATGGAAATTTTTTTGTGACATATTTACTAATTTTGTTCTCGATGCTTGTTTTCGTTTCAGGCATCGTTTGGTTCAGATGGAGGGGATGGGATTATACACTTAAGAAGGCATCTATGATGATCAAACCAAAATCTATGATCAACCAGACATAAATAATTACTCTTTCTTTACAAAAGCTGAAAACCACCAACATCATTTTGTTTTATACAAAAAAATTAAACAAAAAAAAAATAATTTTAACAGTTTAGCTCAAATTGAAATATTAAAAATACCTCAAAAAAAAATTTTTTTTTGTGCGATGGTCATGAGAAATTTTCCTTTCAACCATAATTTTTATCTTAACAGTTATTTATAGAAATTAATGGTGAGGCACAATTTTTTTCATTTCTATCGTTATTTAATAATAATTGTAAATATTTTGCACAGATAAATTTATCATGGGTATGACAAAATCGATATACCGTGCATCATTTTTTATATTATTATTAAAAATATTTTCTGTAAAATATTTGCCAAATTTCTGATTAATTCCCAGACATGAAGGTACTGAGTGGAATTGAAGAGGCTTATGTACAGAACTAGAATTAAGGAAGCTCTTACTTTTTTTATATTAAGGATAATGAATCCACTTCGGTATCTAACACCAACTTATCCCTTGTACACTTGAAAATCGGTAGGAACAAAAATAACAAACCATTTCAAAACTCAACAAACTGTTAAAATGGCAAATATTTCATATTAATTAGCAATAAATTTTTATTTAATAGTAAAATTAGTTTACAGTGTTGTTAAATAAATAGTGAATATAATACAATATGATATTATTAATATTACAAAAATTTAAGGTTGCAGTTAAATTATAATAAGGATGGTGTATTTTGAATTTCCTATTATGAATAACAGTAAGAGAATATTCATTAAGTATTATTAGATTTTAAGTCGTACGTGCTCTAATTTAATTAGCTCTCTGTTAAATTACTCGTAAAATGTTTTCAGTTTCGGTCTTAATACTTTATTCAAAATGTTTCAAGCTTTAGATAGTTATAATTTATTTCCCCCAAAATTTATTGTTCTCTATTATACAAAATTGTATTGCAATACCATCAAGCTCATTAAGTTCACATTAGAAATATTTTGTAAGTAAATTTGTAAATTTCTTTAAAGCGTGACATTTGACATGCCTTTTTTTTAAATGTTTTATTTTGTCAAGTTACTAATAGCATAATTATCAAGTTGCAATATCAAGTACCTTAGTTAATATATTTCACACTTTGTATGATAATATTTTGGGTAAAATTGTAAATAGCAAGTGATGTATAAAGAGACTATATTTTTAATTAGTAGTTTATTTAAATAATCCCAACTTTTGACATTCTTACATCTAAAAAAACATTAAATAAATTCATTAAGAGGATTATAATGAAATGCAATGCACAGTATCCAGAGAGAATATCAGAAAACTTTATTTTTTAGGTTAATTAACAATTAATACAATCACTGGAAGAAAGGACCTCACTATTGCACATCAAGGGTAAGAAGCCTATAATCGGTTTACATTGTGCTGTAAATTAAGTTAATTTTGTGAAATAAATAAAACAGCAATCATTTTGTCATTTAATATAAATTTGCAATTTTTATTAAATATGTTTTACTATAAATTTATTGAAATGACTATCCCTTAATTGAAAAAGATTATCTACCGAGCCTATGGAAACCTGGTCTGCCACATGTCTCAACCCTCTGCCAACATAGTTTTTATAAATATGCTATTTAATTAATTCTATTATTTAATGTTATTAAAAATTCTTCCTCCTTTATGCTTCAATAATCTTCCTATTCCTTGTGAATATATACACGAATATACAATACTTCGGACTGTACCTCATCAAACGACTTACATGGAATCCTTGTACTACACTCAAATGTAAAAACACAAGATTCAGTCTGATAAAAAGACTAGCAAAATATCGAAACTTACATTTATATACAAAAAAGACTTATTAATACTGAACTGTACAGAACCTTTGAGCATTCCAACCTCACCAGACTATAAACCTTACTATATAAAATTCTCAGAATCGATAATCCATATATGTATGTAGTAATCATAATTGATAACAGTAATTAATTTGTGTGGTTTTTGATATGAGTAGGAAATACCTTGTGTTGTCTGCATTTCAGCGAAAAATTCTCTGATTAATAGCTGATGCGAGTTTCTTCTCATTGTTGGCGATGTCCTTCAGAATACTTTTACCTTCGTGTCCATATGTGGTTGCAATTTGCACACCGCATCTCACAATTTCTAAATTATTAACAGTAATTAGGTTAATTAACTAAACTATTTACTTAAGTTCTTGGCTGAGATAAAAAAAAAAGTCACGAGTGGGATTTGAAGATGAAGGTCGTGGGTTCAAGTCCTACTTCGAGTGCTTATGACACTAACTTTTTCATCTCAACTTGGAACTTAGCTAAAGAGTATAAACTATTGATGATGCTATGTCTTGAACCATAAAATTCATACCAACTTAAAAATCGAATTGATTTACAACTTTTGGATGTGTACAGACCAATGAAGCTCCTGACAGGAGTTCTTGCATCATAGGTACTACTAAAAATTCATTTCATATGAAAAAGCATTGATGCTTGATGCTCCCCAATAACTATTTTTTTATGTAGAATTCAAAAATATAATTATCCCACCACTCTCGTCTAAGCCCTATTTTCAAATGAATGATGCATATCTGAAAATCTAAATCTGGCAATGTCACAGCCACTTCCTCCTCCCCGGCCACTCCACCAAAATGGGCCTGATGGTGAACACTGCCTCCACACCCCTATAGCTTCACAGGGTCTCACAGTCACTTTTAGAACAAGTCACATGACCTGCCACCACTTCCCTTCTCCCCCAGCCACTTTTCAAAATGATCAAGTCCAACAAATTTGGCAACACCATCACCTCCTCCCATGCCTAGAACATTTATAGATCCACTACTTACACCAACTTAAAAATATTATCTTTATAATAAATAATTTATATTATATTTTCTTATTATCATTCTTCTGTTGCCTACATTCATAAATGCATTCAAAGTTGATCTCTTTAGAGAAAACCAATTTTTTCTACATTGTAGAAATTTTCAAACCAAGTCAATACATTAGTGACATGGTACTGGAAGTTGAACAGTTTGGAATAAGAAAACATAAAGTGGGTTATGAAAAAATAGGGTAAAGAATTTAAAACTTACTGCTAAAAAGACTCCAGGGTATGACCTTATTACTAGAGAAATAATTTTAAAAGTTTTAAAAATGCTATTAATCTACTATCTCATACCTATTTAATTCTGCCATCAGACTGAAAATATGCTCCGGGAGTATCGGTAAGTTTGCAAAAGTCAAATTGGTTGTTGAAGGAAAAGAAACCGAATTATACAAAGCTAACACAATTTCATCAATAGTAGAATTGTATTATTAATAATAATACACAATTTAAAAAATTAGCACAACATGTTTGAAATCAAATTTTGCATTAACAATGTTTTTATTTTAGTAAAAAGCTAAAGTAAAAATGACTTGTTTTTGTCGATACATCAGGATAATTTATTCAAGAAGACTGAAAATGAAATAACATTAAAAAGTAAGTATGAATATAACAACTTTATAATTGATTTGTATTTAGGTACCTTTTTTAATATTTTTGAGTTATTGTTAAACTGAAATTGCATACCGGTTACATGTTTTTATTTTATAATTCTAGTAGCATTGTTCATTTTATTAATTAATACTGAATATATTGTAACATGCTGAGTAAGGCAAAGTTTAACAATATTTATTAAAATAATATGAGCAAAATATTTTTGCATTATATATTTCATTTTCTATTCACCATTTTATAGTCATGATTGACACTTGACTTTGAAACATAACAAAGAAAAATATGCAATTGGTAATTATATATTTACAAGAAAATTAAGTATATAAGAAACTCTAAAATATTTGAAAAAGTGATATGTAATGAATTTAATTATAATTGATCAATGTTTTTTTAATATGTTAACATCATATATTTTAACTCTAAAAAAGTACATCATTGTAAAAATACTTTGGCACATTTCTTATGATGTCTATAACAGAACTCCATATATCCATAAATTTAACAATATAAGCTAAAATTTGTAATTAAATAACCATTTTTATACTATTAAATTGTGTCCTTTTGTGGACTATGGTATCACAATCATAAGCCAAAAGATACATTCTCGCTCACTGGATAACTAGTAAACAATTCTTTTTGATTAAGTTTAAAATATTGTTTAAAAATTTAAGCATTAACGTTTGTACATTTGTTTAATTGAATTGAATGTATTTATACATTTGAAACATTATTATTCGCTAATGTATATATACAATATCACACAATTCCATAGCATAAAATATTGTGCACAACACATCGGAAAAGAAATATTAATTTTTTGTAAGTTTTTAAATTGAATATTGAAGTATTATTAACATAATACTCTAACATTCAAAATCAAAATTAAAATTCAAAATTTGTATCTTGGCAATCCTCCATCAACCTGGTCTGTCTATTCTCACTACTTGCGTCAAATGCGTTTGGTGGTTGCCACCACAAAACTAGCAAAATGCTTGATCTATCCACCACATTCTGCAACAATAGACCTACCAAGATGATGAAAGCTTCAAGCTATGGGCAAGTAAGTGTTTTACAATAGCATAACATCCAACGAAGCTGTGCATTAAAATAATCATTTAAATCAATACTCCTTTCAACATCTGCACCAAATTAATAAATCTTCGATAAACATATAAAATGCAATACACACAGAGTTTACAAGCATTAGGCCAACAATATTTCAATAAGATAAAATTTAAAAGCTAAATAATGGTAAGATATGCTCTCAGTATAAAATACACTTAAGCTTATTTCAATTTTATAAATATATATAACTATCAGAAAGTGATTGTTTTGCTTATAGATTCATTGATTGCAATATCACAACTTACCTTATGCACCAATAATTTTTTTAACAGAGTAACCAGGTATTGCGTAGAAAAATAAAAAGAACATCATCATCACGGCTAAAATGATGAAAAACTTAAGAATTTTCCATTTATAATTGTGCCAGACAATATAACGGATAGATTTAAGTGGGTTTAAAAACCACATAAACGAAGCATCTGGTCGGCTGAAAGAGCAATAAAAATAAAAATAATTTTCAGATTCAATTAATGTCTGTAAAAATTATATCAAACTCACTTAGGTTTATCTAGAGGATCTGGCTCATTTCTACCGAGACCAGCTGGATTTTTTTCTGCTTCTTCTTGTGTCAATAAATGTATTTCTGCTTCTACTTTTCCCTGAAAAATATCAACTTGTAATTACAATGCTAAAATATGGAAACTATAAAAACTATCAGTAGAAATGTCACATGGCCCAAAGACTGCTGTAAGCCCGGTGGATGCCAAAAATTATTTTAAAAGTTTATGCTAGGATGATTGGCCCAAACCTCTGGGCTGTAATAACGAATAAATTAAAAAGATAAAACCATTGGTCAAACCATGGCCCTGGAGAGCTTGGACAAAACGAAGGATAGTGATAAACCGGTTACAAATTTCCCACACCAGACTAATACATGGGCATGGGGATTAAAACAAAAAGCCACAGAGATGCCCATTGTCTGGTGCTCAAATAACTAAAATGTTTAGATAGTTTTATTTTTTCTGTCAAATGTATCATGAAATCAATGATACCCTCAAATATTTATGTGTCAACTATTTCTAACATTTCATTTTTAAATTTCCATCTTTTGTTAGGTCATAATTACTTTTATTATTTTTAAATATCATAATTTTTTATTTAGCAATATTTACTTTTAAGTTTCTAGTAGTCACAATACGTTTCTAAATTTTCTAACAGTTTTGTAACACCAAAGGAGAGTCTGCCAATAATACCACATCATCAGCATAAGTAAGAGTTTAATGTAAATAGGTACTACGGTATGTATCACTTGTCACTTGCTCCTATGGGCTCAAGAGTGTTTCACTGTGAGAAGAAAGCTGCATCTCTATCACATTGGTTCAGAGAGCACCATGGTGCCTTAAACGGATAAATACATATGGTCGCATTTGATGGCTTTCCATACATGGTTTTTCCATCTAGAATGAATGTATTTATTAGCCTGTGTGAGTGAATGGGTGTGTGATGTCAGATCCGGTGTAAAACCCCGGTGCCACCTGAATTTTTAATTGTAAATATGTATGAAAATTTAATTGGTGTGAATATATTTATTAGTGTGAATGAATAGAATATCCAGTGCCTGAGATTCATCAAACTTAGGTGTAGATGAGTTCAGAGCCTTTTCAACAAATTGCTAATAAAAAATGATTAAAGAATCCCAGAAGTTCCTTCAAAAATGTAAGATCACCAGACCTTCATACTGGAGGGCCAAATTTCACCAGAATATTGTTCTTTACACTTATTTCTACAACATTTGTTATACTTTTCTATGCTTACAGTCAATTCCATTTCTTCGTTTTCCTTCTTAACATAAAAAGGCCACCACCCTTTTACTCGTTTAGCTTTGAAAATGTTCACAACGGGTACAGTACCATCTGTTTTCAGCATATCAAGGGTGCAGAGCTTGGCAGATTTTGCTCCACGAGGAAATGTATTTAGATCCAGTGTAATAGCACCTGTAAAATTAAACTTTATAGTACACAATCAACAATACAACACTGTTACAATAGCACTTTACAAACCTAAAAAGTCATCTGCTGAAAAATGATCTGCATCCCAAACCTGGAGTTCGAGCCGAGCTGGAATTTTACTCTCTGTCTCATCCCAGCTGAATAATGACTCTTTTTTCGATATGACAATTTTCTGCTCAGCTACAAGATATTGAAATGGAAAAACAAATCTCCAATTAAAATTTCCCTCTCCAGTCAATGATCTGTAGTGAATATCTGTGCACTGGCAGTCTTCTTGTCCTTTGAGCCATCTGATGATACAAATATATCACGCAAGTGGATAATATGAATAAAACAAGGAAATAAATACCCTTTTACATAGATATCGGACATTTTTTCTCCAGTAAAAAATGCATCATCTTCCAGTACAACTTCATCGGTGTTCCATATAATTACTCTGAGTTCGTAGGACTTTGGCTTTCTTGGAGAAATATCCAATGGAGGGCCAGGAGCTGGCATGTCCATTGGAAACATATCAACCCACATCTCTAGTTTACCCTAATAAATAAATTACATTATTCAGATGTTCGAAAGCAATCACTATCATGATAAACCTGTTCAATTCCAGGCTTGTCAGGATTGTAAAGTGGTCTTGTTTCAACATGCTCTGGAACAAGATGACATCCAATTCTAGGCACTTCTTGCCAATTGTGAAGAACTCCCAGAGCCATTTCCTCCTCACTTCCTATAAATATAAATTTAAAAATATTATACTGTAGAAATAAATTAATATAGACATTTACAAGACAAGTACCTCGAATTCCACAATTTGCCACTTCTGGATCTGATTGAAGGCAAAATGTTTTGCCTCCGACTTTAACTCTATCTGCCAGATAAACAGGTGGATCTAACTTTCCCTCTTTACAGAGCCTTGCTAAAATTTGTGTTGGTTTCATTGGATCACGCCACTGATTATACCCACCTCTTCAAATCACATATAAAACGGTACAAGATATATTTTGAACAAATACTTTCAAATGTTATAATTACACATCGTAAGATGATGTTATCCCACATGTTGCTCTATGGCGGCTGTAAAACCTATTCTCTAAATCAATTTTGGTCTCCCCTATCAGGTCGTCGGCTCCGACAAGGTCCCAATCTAGCACTTGAACCGTAAGCATAGAATCCTGAGGAAACGTTGCCTCAATTTCAAAACACCTGCAAAACAAACAAATTCCACAAATAATATTTATACCAAAAGTGCCCATAAATCTCTAAAACGGGTATTACTAATGTGAGAAAATAATAATGTGCTACAGGAAATAAATATAGAACTAGTATACTTACTTGCCAAAGACAGGATTTAATTGTTTTGAAATATAATTTTCTTTGTCTGCCATTCTTTTTGTTCCTAATTGTAAAACTATATAAGGGTCAGCCTTTCCATTTAAATCCATCGGATGTAAGTCCGTCGCTTTGACTATGTAGACTCTTACAAGAACATGTATCGGTTCGTTAGAAGGCAATCCTTGGAAGAAGCCAAACTGTGGGTCAAATCCCATGACTGTATGATCCACGGTATCTTTAGGCAATGGCCATCGATATATTTTTATTGCACCCTAAAATGGGACAAATATTGTTTAATTTTATAAAAGAAAATATTAAATATGTAGCACCTTGAAAATTCCAACAATCCTGCTTTCATCTTCACTTTCATCACCCGTTTTTTTACCTCTGTACAATTCAAAACTACTCAACCATTCATTGAATCCTTCAAATTCGGGCTGACTCTCAAGTTCACTTGTGTATATCTAAAATTGCAATTTATATTTTTTCTATTGTTATTATTTAATATATTCAACATTATTTATTAACTAACTTTCAATTTTGAAGTATTAAGCTCTCTTGGCGGCCGACCTGATTTAGGACTTAACTTTGCTGCAAGTTTCGCACTGATTTTACCTTTTTTGTCATATAATGAGCCCATTTCAGCCTGAGGTATTGAACCATTATTTAATTGTAACTGTTGATCTTTCCTTGCATCCTTTCCTTCCTAAATTTGAACATTTATTTATTTTATATAGGGACAAAGCCTATTAAAAATCAATACAAATATACATATTCTTATTATACAAATATAATAAAGACAAAAACAATAGAATTTTGGAACAAAAATATAAATTAATATAGGGAATATGAAACAGTGGGTTATTTGAAGAATAGAAGTTGTTGGCATTCAAAGAGCAATAGTTTGTTATTTAAGTCAAGATCTGTACTGGGGGGGGGGGAGATAAAGAAGGAGTACATTTTGTGTAATATGGAAGAGAGAGAGAGAGAGAAAGAGAGAGAGCCTGAGAATTCAGGAGAGATGATCATATTGTTGAGCAGTTTGTATAGAAACATGAGGTAAAAGTAGGTCTATTCTCGAAAGTCTAATGAGGTGTAAAGTCGAGGACTTTGAATTTATAGGTCATATGTCTTAGGAATTTGTTTTGAACTAGATTACATGATTTGATATGGCTATTGAATGAAGAAGGTCAAACTAGATAGGACTGTACAAAGGTAGGTACATAACAGTAAAGATTTATTACAAGTCTCAGTCAAATGAGTTATGTGTGAGTTAAAGTTTAATTAATCATTATGTAGGATATCTAAGTATTTCATTTCAGTCTGTCTGCTCAGGAAAGTGTTGTTCAAAGGATAGTCAAAATGTCGTGGTTTATTTTAGTGAGAGTAAGTGATAATATTGCATTTGCAAGGATTTAGTTGCACTGAGTTGGACAAGTACCATTGCAATACAGAATTCAGATCAGATTGGAAGTCTAGCCAGTCCTGAACTGAGGTCACGACAGGTGAAAACTTCTTTGGAGAAGTATCTTTTTAAATGTGTGTGAAGTGACTTCTCTGTCTATATTTAAACAGCTTGTTTTATACCTGAATTAGGGCTTCTACACTGGCAAAATATTTTGTCCACCAGTCTCTGCTTTCTTGATCTTCATCATTATTAATTAATATGCTATTTCTTTTCTTCCTTTTATTTAATTCTAACTTATCATCTTTTTTTATACTGCTCTGTGTTCCCTGAAAATAAAATGAGTTCATGTTTCAACAGTTTTCAACAAAATGTACTTATTTGTTACATATGAGATGAGGATAGTTGTATCTCTTGGCAGTAATGGTTCATTTTCCCTAGCGTAAATTGATCCATTCAAGATGGGTGAAGTGGGTTTAATTTGATGTTCCATGTTGTCTTGAGCTATTTTGATTTTATTGATTTAGTGCCAATATGTATAAACAAGTTAAAAAATTAATCTACCCTGATTAAGTTGTTGTTGAGCAATCTTTTTGTCTTCGGCCTCACGCTGCTTCTTTGTTTGAGGTATATATGTATATTTGAGAACTGAATTGATCATGTGAGTGCCCACAAGGGTAAACCGTCCAAAACTTCTACAATCAACAGTCCTTATCGTCAATGGCGGCTGGTATAATTCTTGTTCAGGCAACTCCTGATTTGAAATTGACATGATCAGTTAGAGCAATTGTTAAGTCTTAAGATAAAATATGTACCAGCTCCAAGTATTTGACTGGAGTAGAAAAATTCGGGTTCTTCTTAGCATTAAGGATCACTGAAGAATGAAGAATGTGACCAGCACATTCAATGTCCACTCGAGGTTTATCTACAGTGAGTAAATGCACCCTTTTCAAATCCCTCAGTCCCCAAAACAACACTTCCAGCCTAAAAATATACATTAATATGTTCTAATTTCTAATCTAAGAAAAAAATTAACAGATATAATACCGATAGTTTGCTAAAGTAGGTCTAATTCCACAAGGCACAGGAAGAATTGGACCCGCTTCATCCTGCATATGTGCAGCAGCTATGTTTGGTGGTGTTTTAGCAGGAGGTAAATCTGGAAGTTCTCCACCAGCAACTAGCTGAAAAAAAATTATATTGCTCTCTTGAAGGGTATAATAAAATTAATACTACCTCTAGCATTTCAAAAGTAGCAAGTAGTTCTCCAGCTCTTTCTTGCCCTCGGTATATTTCAAACCATTCTAGGCTAGGTGGAAAATCTGGCTTGGTGTATGCTTCTTCCAACAATTTCACATGAGGTTTAGCAACAGCCCTCCCAATGAACTCAGATTTACCCTGAATCACCATTAATTATTTGCCTTTTGTTCTGTAGTTTTAGATGAATGAAATGAATGAAGCTCACTATGAGAACTAATGATTTATTTAAGATTTAAAATTGTCATTACAATTCAATGTATATCTATAGCAAGGCACTACAATGAAATTGCTATTCTAAGCATTCATCTATTCAACTAACATTCATAGTGAACTCAGCGGAAATTGTACATTTCAAGTTTGTTCCTTGAAACATCCTTTTTCCAAAATTAGAATTCTTACCACCTTATCTTGATCAAATATTTCAATTATTATGGTAGGCGGGTCATTTTTTATTTCCTCTTTAGTTCCATATACTAGAATCTCTTCAAAAACCAAAAGCTCATCCCATGTAGGGCTTAGAGTTTCATCTATGACCTACAATAAAGCAATTAATCTACATGTTTGACCCATTAATCAACATTATTGATATTATTAGTAATTTACTTGAGTAGTTCTGCAATATTCGCCAACAATAACTCGAGCAAATGGGTCGGATAAGCCCGATGCATCAGATCCTATCAGAGATCTTGCTTGATACATGTAAGCTCTGACTTGGAAAGACTAAAATTGATATGAATCACAAGTAATGTTAAAATAAAATGTAGATAAATACAAAAAACATACGTATTTTTCCAGATAATGAATAACCGAAGGAGGCATTGCATGAGGTCGGTCTGCATTTTTTATTTCATGTGATATTTGGTATCCTTTAGTAAGACCATTGACAAAATTTTTTTTATGCTTTACAAGGCCGAGCCAGAAAAATATTTGTAATTTAGCCGGTACTACCCAACCACCAGCTCCAACACCTTTTTTCCCTGGTAACTAAGGTTTTGAAGAGAAAAAATTATGAAGCAGGCTTATATCGTATTTCTCTAATGTACAAGAAATACCTTCAAAAATAAACTATGCACTTTAGAACAATGCCGACCACATTCTTCTTCAATCGGTGAATAAATAATATCCCTTGCTGAAATCCTTTGGTAAGCAGTCCTCTTTCCATTGCTAACAAGCCAAACAAAAACATCTGGTAGTGCGTGTTGTGGCTGAAAAATTATATTAATAAATATATTTACTCACTGCCATATTATGGAATAAACTTACATCTTCGACTATAAGCTTGAGCTTTTGTAAATAAGATTGTGCAGTCTTATATCTCTCTTTAAAAGAATGTTTTGTGACTAATGCTTTAAGATTACGAGCCATGGTCCCAATATTTTCCTAAATATTTTCATAAAAATGTTATTGCCAAAGATTCAACATAGAACAATGTTCTTACTTACAACTGTGGAAATGCAATGTTTTAATCTATTTTTATCCAATCTAGTGAACCCTAGGGCACCACTACTAGTCGCAAGAGTGACATACCGATGGGAGGACATGCATAAATCTTCTAAAACTGTTTTTAACTTAGTCTCTGGTTGACCATCGCTCAAGCTAAGACTTTCAATCGAGGAAACTTCTGACAAACCATCTTCCTGCATAGAACATATGCATATGAATATAAAATTTATCTTATTATTGTACTAATTTCTTAGTTATTGCGCACCAATGATTCAACGATTTTGGCAAGCATATTACTGTTGTACATCCTTCTCCTTAAATCAGGCCATGGTGCTCTTAAATGCATGCAGGGCTTGTCATCCCAGTAAGGAAGAAAATAATACAATCTATCGTGTGTCATCGGTTTGGTCTTTGGCGTCGTACTCGCCCAGTTAATTATGTCAGTCTTTACAGATTCTACAAATATACCACATAAAAATTAAAACTATTATATCCATTTTGAAAGGAAATAAATGGAAGTAATAATAAGAAATAAATACACAGCTAGTGTGATTGATTTTCTTTTTACCAAGATTATCATCGCTATCACTTTCTGGTGATTCTTGACTTGTTTGATTGTGTCCATCAATTGTATTGCCAGCATTACCAATACTTAGCTCAAAAAACATTGGTTTCTCTCCTAATTTTTTATCTATCATAGATGCTTCCAAGATGGTGGCAAATAAAAAATATTCCTCTACTTTACCATACATAGTCTAAAACATAAAATTTACCAAAAGAAAATAAACTTATATGTATATACAACAGCCTTACTTCTGAAATTGGTGAAATCGGCTCAACAAAAACTTGTGAAGTGCTAATATCAACGACATCAGATATCTCAGTTCGAATGGCGATCAAAAGCCTTGCTCTATATGAAACACCTTCACCCAGCCCTGTGTTCAACCCAGAATGCTGGTCGATTATCGAATAATCTCTTGTAGATCCGTACATGTGCATGAAAGTTGGACCAAGGGTTGGAAGAAAACCTTTGTCGCCATCATTTGATATATTCTTTAAATCGATAAAATGAGTTGCTATTACAGTACTGACAGGATCACTGTCCCGTATTTGAATTTTTATTCTCTGGCATAATGGAGGGAACATTTCTGTAAACACAATCTGCTCATTCCAGACAGGAGCATAACTGCATTTTTTCACTGAAGTTTTACCCTTGAAAATACAATTAAAAATACAAAGACAAAATAATTATACAAGTTAAGGTGTCGCTTACGGTAAGCCCAGCAAATGAAACTTGAACATAAGGATCCACTAAGTCTTTACATTCTCCCATAAATGCCTTTTTGACATTTGCAATGATGGATGAATTCATTTTTGGTAGTCCATCAGCTCTATAAATTCTAATAATGTACCGCGCCCTCTGCCTCTCGATTGGGACCCCGTCTGGTAGAAGTAGATTTCTGTTGGCAATTTAAAATATGAACACAATGCATTTATGGTTTAAAAGCGGCAGACTCACGCTTCGATATTATCGTCATCCTTTTCACTTTTTGATGGGACCCTGACTGTATCACCTTTGCCGATCACACTAATATCACATTTAAGATAGCCCTTTGGGCCGCCTGCAATATCATCAGGATCTGTCAAGAGTGCCCACTTGTGGAAGAACTGGTGTTCTGCAAAGGGAGTTTCAATATACTGTGTGAATCACCACATTTTCTGCAAGTTATGAAAATGAAAGGCGAGTGACAATCCAACTGTGCATCGTATTAAACTTATAATGTCTATGAAGCTCAATACTAAAGAAACAATTAACATTATAAAAGTGTATATGTACAACAACTGCTAAATAACTAAAGTGCACTAAAAGCTTTTTCTCACAGCCAACAACTAAGTAACAGATATGTACAAAAAAAGGTGTTGGTTTATTTAATTACAAACTTGAGGAAATTTTTTAAATTTATCATGTTCGGATTAAATATAAACAAATTACATATATGTTAGGCAGCTAAAAAAGTTGAACTAACTAAACCTGCCAAAGACTAATAATTTCACCAGATTTCCAAAAATCAAACCCCTTTCAAAAAAATACCTTCTTTAACTCATTTAAAAAGTATATGTAATTTAAAATGATCTCTTCTCCTCATATATTTCAAGGTTATACTTTGTTATATATTTTTTTCATTCCCCCTTTTTTAACTAAAATTATTAGGGCTGAAGAAATTATACCAAAATATATTTTCTTTAGAAGAAAGGGCTGAACTATGTCAGAGGCCCTTATATCCAAATCTCACTTTTTAGTATCACATGTCTTGTATTTACAAAAAAAAATTTATGTATAGGTCATATTATAAATTAATTTAATTCTTGTATAATGTAATGTAGTGCTACTATCCTATAAATATAAGTATATCAGATGAAGTGCATTGGTATAAAAAAATATTGCCCACATAAAAAGTTACTCTGGGTTGCAAATGTGCTCTGTAATTTCTAAAGATAAAATGCTCAGACTTATCTAGCCTTTAAAATAGGAAATAAATAGTTACTATTTTAACACATAATGACAATCCTACTTTTTTACTTTCATTTAAACTAATAATTTAAAATTTAAATTAATAAACAGTTAAAATGATGTTTTAGTTTATACAGTAACTCTAGTTTATACAACAATACTGTGATATATATTTTATAGATTGTTTAGCGGATGGGAAGATAAATTAAGTATTATCCAGCTAAAACTGCTTAAAAAAGTGTTCGCACTGTATACCAAATTAAATTAAATTAATATAGACAGAAATATGTGAATTGTAAGAATCTTTTCTCAGAATTAAAAAAGAACATACACTTTAAAACTCATATGTAACAGATTAACTTCTAATGAGAAGAGACTAATTGAACCCAAGGTGTTCTAAATTAATTTTCTATGGCTATTTAGGATCTAAAGTTTACTACCTGTTTGTTGCCAAACAGTGGCGACATCAAGTTTGAAACTGCCCAACATTTTGTCAGTCCTCAAGATATTCCTGGATTGCATGACCTTCATCCAGAGGAAGTTAGATAGAAATAAGATATATAAAGGTAATACACATACACGAAAACAAAGTAGGCAAAAAATTAATGTTAAGAGGTACATAAAATGAAAACGAAGATGTAAAAACAAAAACAAAAACAGAATAATGGTGCAAATGTGTTAAAATGCTTGAGGTAGTATTACGATTTTCTCAAAAGATGGAATAATCAGTCGGCATTAAAAAAAAATTCAGTTGTATTCAGATTTTATGAAAACTGCCAAGAGACCATCTTTCGATAAAACCATGACATTTAGATGGGTAAATTGACTACCCTCTGCATCATAGACTGTCCGTAGATCTATCTTGAAAGATCCCACAATCGTTCCTGATCTCAACAACTTCCTAGAGTGTAAAACCTATAACATATCAAATTTCATCCGACCCATCTATTAATAATAGCAAACGGTTTACTCCATAAAGAGCTGAAATTTAATCATGCATATTCAATTGTAAGGTTGAAGTTGCATTTTTTGTAGAGTTTTATTTATTATCAGAATTATTAATACTGGGGTTGTTATTACTAGTGATTTATACCAGTTAAACAAAATATTAATTTGGGTTAATTTACCTATTGTATTTAGTGTAACACAAATTACTTATGATGGGCCAATTTTTTAAGAATGGGTGAAAACGAGGAATGAAAAGATGGTCTAAACTCTAGCAGAGAAAAATATGTCACGATCAGTAGGGCTCATTAAACTCTGTAGTTAATATTTTGAATTGATGTTGAATTTAAAGTATCAATTATAGTTTGTAAAGCCTTGATAATGGTAATACAATCATCAAAAGATAAGGACTAAAATCATCCCATATCCAACCATACTTTCCATCCCACATTTTTATCTACAAATATTAGTGTTAAATAATGTTAAATGTAAATCTCATTTATTATTGCATAACAGGTATATTATTAGGTAAATATTAGAAAATACAATTTTATTTAAGTGTGATTTATGCTAGTTGACATGTAATATACTAAATATTAGTTAATTGCTAAAGAAGAGTGAATGACTTTTTCCATTATCCCACTGAAAAATCAATTTTGTTATTAACCCTAATGCAGTAAACTTTGAAACGACTTAATAATAGCAGATTAATACATATTTGTAGAAACAGAAGCTTCAAAGTTGTCTTAACTGAGTTACAAATCAATCATTGTCCCACATTTTTATCTCTCAGTCAAAGGTGCAAGTTTTAATCCCCACAAACTTTAAATAATTTGTATAAGGAAATGAAAATTTAAAAAATCACATATATGTATATACATAATGTTAAGTACTCACAGATAGTGTGATGATTTTATCAAATAGCATTACTGCAGGCATGTGAAAATCGAAAACAAAATACTGAAAAGTATTAACGTTAATAATGAAAAATAAATTTGTAAAATTACTGGTTAAATTGTTGACTTACTTCATTATAATATGGGCAGTTGGTGCTTTCCTTTACACTCGTGTATTTCTTTGTGTCTCCAACTTGTACGCAAACTACCGGATCCATGTTTAAACCTGCTAACTGCCGTGCCTCGATGATCGTAATGCACACCTGGAAGTCCTGAGACTTAAGCACACTTTGCCATGCATTCAGAGCATTGTCGTGCTTCACTATCCTGTGTTAAATGCATTAAAATAATGTATTGCAATACTGAAAAAATATAATTTTCTCCATTACTTTTTAGTAGGAATGGTCTGGGTGTTATTGGACACAGCAGATTCATTGGATGAAAGTGAAGACATAGACGAACTCCGATGTTCTCTATGTATGAGTGGTTCATACTGTTCACTACAATTGCCCCCACCAGCATCTGAACTTGTCTGGGCCAGTAATCTTCTACTTTTCTTGTGTCTACCAAGCCGCATGAGAGCTTTAACACTGGATTTTAATGTCCCCACCTTACTGTTTGGGGACAATAGTTATGTTTTTTATTACAAAACAAATTAATAATAAACTGAATGATTCAGGTAATAAAGGAGAGAAATTTTATCATTAACAATAAAATTATATTTTTGTCTGTATTAAAGTTTTCAGCCATCTTCAGCTCTCTTACCTAGGGGATTGTTCAGGTGAAGGTTCGTGGCTGTTCCAAGACCCTCTTCTCGTCATACTCCTTTCAATGTTTGCAATGTTCTGCTCTATATCGACCAGCATTTGCTGCTCAGCGTTCAAGGACCAATCTGACCCCTCCATTGCTGTATATGTGACTTCAAATGTCACAGTAGCCTGAATAAACCAGCATTTAAAATAATAATTATAAAGTGAGAAAGCCAAATGCAAAATAATATTTACCGCTATAGGCTTGTTATTAGCATCAAGTAGAGTATCGGCGATGGAAGACTTCCCTTCATGTATAAGAGTTTGTAAGATAAGACAGTACGAACCTATAAATTTATCACTGAGATATCTATTGCGGATAAAAAGTTCTATTTGCAACTGTTCTTGGCTTTGCAGTGGATGACTCACTTGCCAGTCAAATCTCTGCAAACATACCATTTTATCTATAAAATTTGAGGGATGTAACTTTACCTTAAACCATGGTTTAAACACCTGTACCAAATGTTAATTTGATTTTGTCATATTAAATTTACAAAATGTTACAAGTTTATGCACATAATTTTTAATAGAAATTTTTCTATTTTTTAAAACTTTAAAACACACATTTATCAGTATCATTAAGAAGAGAAGCAATCCTACTGGAAATGGCTATTTGACGGCTATTGCTACTTCCTTTTATTTATATATGATGAGCCAAATCCTACTGAGGGGATTCATGCTTATCTCCCATACATGATTTAAAATTTTCAGTTGCAACCCTCAAATTTTTCCTTTCTTTTACCCTTACTCAATCATTTATTTATCCTTTGGTTTCTATTCCCTAGTTGTCAAGTCTTTCTTTATTTTTGTATAGTTTCACTACACTTTCTTTCAACATTCATCGAAATATCAACCTGACGTTGCAACAAGGCCTCAACCCTAAATCCTGTGAGGTGACTGGAAGAAGACATAAATATTTTCTTCTCAAACATACATACAATCCAACAAAGAGAGCCCTTTTAATGCAAATGGTTATGATGGAATAAGTACATCAATCCAATCAATTGAAAAGGGATAGTTCTCACAAACTTTAACTAAAAATGTTTGTGAGTAGAATAATCAAGTTCAAGTCTTTTTATTTTATTTTATTTTGTTTTTCTTGCCTTAACGGGCCCAAATATACCATTTTAATTATTCATACTAAATTCTCCTACAAAATGACAGATTATCTCTACCTGCTGATTATGAGGGGGGAGTTATTATCCCCAGTTAGATACAAGAAGTATTCCTTAACTACCTTTTGTTCTTACAAGTCCACTTCACCTTTTGAGTCTTGCTCAATAAAGCTCTTATAGACAGAAAAATTATAACTTTTTTAACTTTTCCTCTTATGCTGAGGAAATCCAGAAAATTTGTATGTATTGGCATCCATCCAAATGTACATACACACATTGCCTCCAATAATTAGATATGTGTATGTATGACGCTTGTATCAATGCATTTCTTGTATGCACTTGTTATGTGTATAACATATGATAAATGTGCCAAATTTAGAATATTCTTACAAATAGATGAAAAGCAATAACTGCATTATTATAGCATTTGAAAATGGCATTATTCCCTCAAAACTTTGGTAGTTTCTGATTTCCTTGGTTTTTATATCTCTCATTGGATTTTAGGTTTTTGAAATTAGTTACTTTATTTCACTATATATGTAACAATGAAGAAATTGAAATGGCGAGCCTGGTCAACCTTATAGAGAGAGAATAGGTGGAGCAGGATGACCATGGAGTTTCAAATTGCTGACAAATATTCAAAAACTGCCGAAGTAAATTTATTAACATTAAATTTGTTTAATTATTTGTGTGCATTGTTTTAATATTATCCATATTTTTGTAGGATATATATTATCTGAATAATTGCAATCAAAAATTGTAACATTTACTTTCAAATAAGTAGGAGTATTTTTTATTATAAAACTTCATTATCAAGCAAATTTTAAATTATTCCAAAAGACAGATAAGTGATATGAAGTATCTCATAAAATTAATGATTTGTGTATAATAAAATTTGCATACATACATACATACTGGCATGCAAACTAGGACAGAATTGAACTTAGGTTTTCTCAAGCTGAAAAATCACAAACTTCAGGTTTTGGCAGTCTAGGGTCAGCTATCAGACTTACTTGGGCTGCCTCCAGGAGCTGTCAACAGCTAAGTCATCATCAATAGTATAGTTTTGAAATATAAACCCTCTCATAGTTTCACCCGTTCACTCAATTTTAGTAGTTGAGTATTCTACATTCTTCTCTTTATAGAAAACCAATAAGTATTTAATATTACATCATAGGCTTTCTCACACTACACTTTCATGCTAATAAATACATTCATTCTCAAATATACAAGATGGGATATTTATCAAGTACTACAAACACTAAAACAGCCCTGTTTTATGCAAAAATCACAACTGGAGATTAATACTATCTACTGCGCTCAAACACAGTTTTCACGTTGGATGGCATTTCTTTCTCTATTATGGAGTCAAGGAGCGTCACCCTTTAATTATGTGAAACATGGGACATCTTTTTAGGGCCGGGTAAGGCCGCCTCTTCCACCTTTTCATTATCCTCCAGACATACAGATCTGGTCACCCAGGCAACCACCTCACATAAGAAACCTTTTTATTGCCCTGTTGAACTATCGAAGAAAATGCAATTCGAGTCCATAAACAATTATTCTTATTTTGGAGGAAAACCTATTCATGCAACTAGAAACAGCTATCCTTATGATTAAAAGCTTATCTATTGATATATAAAGTAGGAGGTTTATGGGCCGACAAACAGCTGAGGTCATCGCCGGCCCTCCATGTGTATTCCTTCTCCTGTTTTTCTCGCGCATTTTGTATTGAACTGCAGCCATTTGAGCATCTCGACCTGGTTACTGACTCTCTGCTTTTACTTGTATATTACGTCCTTATTTTAAAATGCTAGCCTCTTTTTAGAACCTGAGGTTAATCATTTAAGAATAGATATACATCAACATTCAATCCCCCAGAATACTCGATATTCCTCGGGGCGGGGTTTGAACCCACTCCATTCGCTCTGATCACTTACTTGTACTCTCCAGACATCACTCACCCCAGAGTACTCGATATTCCTTGGGGCGGAATAAATAACCCATTCCTTCCATGATAAAGCTGATAAATTACATTCATCCTAATATGTTAACATAAACACCACACAAACACTTCACACACAACCCAAGCCTAGCACAAGCAGACATAAACTATTTACCAGGTACCAGTACAGTGATTTGTGCCTGCTGCCGTGCCCCAAGATATGTAATATAATAGGATAAATGAATTGGCATACTAACTGAACTCTTTTGCCTAATTGTTAGTTAATTTTACCCAATACTTACCTCATCAACGATAATTAGTTCCCCTTTTTCTTCAAGAACTCGACTCACGTGAGTTACATCTATAAAATAAAAACAAAAGACGTTAAATGTACAAGTTGTATATGAGTTGCAAATTTAAAAAAAAATATTATAAAGGGCACATTATATAGCATGAGTCTAAAATAATGTTCGATTACATGCAGTAAATGAAAAAAAATCTATTCCTATTTTATGTTCAAAAAGGTGGCGATGTTCTGTCTGGAGAGTGCTAGTAAATTAACCATTTTAATTAACTCATGGTGTCTAGAATATAACATCTATTAGAGCATAAAAGCCAACAGGTTTATTGCCTATATCCTAGTATTGTAGTCAGCACCTTCTCCCTCCCCAGGGTCGTACTTATTTAATTCTGTATTGTTAATGACGATTCCTTGCCTAGAGTTTGATGAGAGTACATCATTAAATTAGGTTAACTTGTAACTTCAAATAAAGTTTTTTAAAAAAGGAATCCGCACTTGAAGTTATTTAACTAATATATATATGGTAAAAACATGCTTGGAATAAGGAAAATGGGAATAACACAATTTAAACTTTTCACATTTGGGCTAACCCTGTTACATCCAAAGTACTTCTGAACCCTCAATATATTCTTCAGAAAATATCACTTCCTTACATTCAATAAGACCAGTGGGACGAGAACATCATTACAATTTACGACAGTGTTTCTCTCGGGTCTATAGCGTAACGTTTAGGAGAATTTATTTATTCCCAGAAGCGACAAGAAGATTTTATTTTTGAAATTAGTATATCTCTCTTTCATACGATTACAGTTTAACGAAAACAGTTTCAACGTGCCTTTCTTGCAAATATTTTATGAGTGAAGTATTGTGTTTTCTCGCAGTTAGGGTGGAAAAACCGCCGGGTTCCTAAAAATATAAATAACTCTGCCAAACTGTGCAGGGAAAGAAAGACGTCGGTCTCTGGTCCACGGCGAACGGTTCGAAAAGGGAACAGGCCTATTGACAAGTCTATGCAGCTCATATTTAATCTGGGCGGAAAGCGACCACATTATGTAAAGATAGAATAACGGTCAATCACCTTTTCAATTGTACAAGGCTTGACGTGCTTCGAAAATATTTCAGCATATCATCGAACGTGTGCATAGTCTCAGGCACAGCAGCGGGCACAGATCGCTGTTCTGGTACTCGGGTTTTTATGTGTATTTGTGTTGTCGTTATGTTAATTTATTGGAATAAATGTAATTCATTTATCGAGTACTCTTGGGGGAGTGTATGACCTCTGGCGTAAAAGTAATTTATTAGCAAGAATGGTGTGAGAATTTATTAGCAAGAATGTGAGATATCGTGAGATGAGGTCTGGTGTGATGAAGGTTTAAGGAAAACATTTTCTCTATCCTTGCGAACGTTCGATCTTTTATTTCAATAGATCTTCAGGGCTCAAAGTATCTTGAGTCTTCTGTGTACTTGCACTATTATTGCGTGTCGTGTTGAGAGTGCCAGTCAAATTTTGCTATTTTACGTTTATATATGATGGATTTTGAAGGGGTGGGAAAGAAATTCGGTATAGAAAAGACAATTTTGTATAAGGCGTCGGCTTCTTTGAAGTGAAAAGAGCCGACAAGGTAAACAATGTGTTCGTAATGTTTCGGTCAGATTACCTTTCAAGATTATATAGAAAGGGATAAATAGGAAAAGGAAAGCTAGATTATTGGACAATTAGACCATGTGAAAAGTATTTGATGTGTGGCATGTAATGTAATGATATATGTATGTTATCTATATTGAATGATTGATTAATGATATTGGCGTAGCTGCGACTGAGTTTACATGTGTCTGTTCTGTAATTGATGCTGTTTTTATCCCTGTTGATGTAAACTATTTCCAAAAAATTTCGTTTATGGTTGTTTTGTTCATTACATACGGAAAAAAACCTACATCACACCAGGCGCATCTCACGATATCTGAATAAATATGAATTAATATTACACCGCAGTTAATTTTCTTAATCACACTTGCTTTACTTTCCTACCAGCAACTTTGCTTTCATGAACTTGACAATCGATATTTAGATATATTTTATATAATTGTATAATCTGTTTCTTTTTTACACATATAAGTGTAGGTTCTTGAACAGTTGTATAGCATGGTTTTTGAGAGAATTCTATTTATTCAAAACGTTTTCGACCCCTTGACCTGAGTCGTCTTCAATGTGGTTACAATTTATTGGGTGGACATCCGAAGAATGTGTGATTTTTTTTTAATTTTCGACCCTTTGAAATGGGTCCTTTTAAAGTCTAAATTATCTTATCTATAGTAACTAGTAACTAATAATCTTAAGTGTAATAAATAAATAAAACTATATAAATATGTCATTAATTATAATTACATGTACATACCAGTCGGACGTCCTAACAATGCATAACCTTTCTTTAGTGTAATTTAATTACCTATGATATTATATCAATTACAATATCGCTATATTTTTATTATTTTTTTCTTACATTTTCTTTTGTGTATACGTATATAATATTTCTTTATTGTGAACACATTATTTTGTTATCTTTTTAAAATTGAATGTATGTGTTTGATAGGCTGGATTCATTAATATTCTGTTTTATGCTATTTTGGTGTTAGTGCAGTAAATTTTTTTAATTGAGCTATTTTAACCATATATGTTTTGCTACAGTTACTTGTGAGAAAGCGTACAGCATTTGAATTATACATTTTGTCCTTAATTGTATATAAATATATGGTAATACCATGCTTTATTTTTCATATATTCATATACCATTATATTGTCTATTGCTTTTTTTCTTTTGAGAATTTTATATTTTTTCTGTTACATCAAACGCATGCAAACGTCCTCCATCGATCTATACATAGTATTAATAAACTAACTTTTTATAAATATTCCTCCATATTATATATATATATATATATATATATATATATATATATATATATATGTCTCTGTGTGTGTGTGTGTGTGTGTGTGTGTGTGTGTGTGTACAGTAAAATGCACCCACATCCTCTAAAAACGGAACAGAGGACCCAGAAACCGACTGCTTTGCTCGAGACGGCTTCATAAATCCGGCAGCATGTCTACAAGCTCTCTGTTTAGAGCCGGGGAGAGAGAGGGAACATCAAGTAACCTTTCTCTGCACAAGGGGCACATTTGCGGGAATATGCCTGTACGTTTACTGTTTGTCAGTATGTGGAAACTGTGTGCCATTTTCCTTTTTATTTGAGTGATTAAACAGCTGTAATTACTGCGCGAACCAAATGTTAGCTTGACATATTTTTTTTAAATACATTTTAAAAAATTGCTAGAAGGTTTTATTGTTATTCGATAGTCAGTTTTAATTCAGTAGGTACCTTGTGTGAAAAATAAAGACGAGGCCCTGTGCAAACAAAAGTATGTTGTTCATATAAATTGGGTTACTTCCGGCCATTTTGAACTGTCCGAAATTTCCTGAAATGCCGCCGATCCAACTTTTCGACGTTCGAGTACCGGTGCGCGCGTAATTGTGGTAATGGGGCTTGCCGCAGACGGAATGCGGATACCCGATAATGCCCCATACTTCACCTTCACAGACGAGAGGACCTCCTTGGTCTCCGTCACAAATGGAATGTTGATTTTTTGGAGCTGTGCAGATGTTGGCGGCCTCAAAATTGTAGCATTCCCTGCAGTATTGCTTTTGACATTCTCTCCATGTAGAAAGCTTCAACTTGGCCACCAGCAACGTGTCCGAAGTAGTTTCACCGACCGTTCCCCAGCCCAGAGCGTTGCAGACGGCCCCATTCTCCACCATCGCAGTGATCCTCTCGTCCAATTTTACCCAGTTTTCTCTCGGAAGCCTAGCCACACCGATGTTGCCAGTAGAGAAATCCCAAGGTTCAAAGGTTTTCATTATTCCCAAATCGTACTGGATTATGTCCGGCCCCCACTTGCACGAAGGATGGATGAACGCCATTTCCGGATATCGAATGGCCTCGGGGGCTTTCGGAGACATGCCCGCCGCTATCCTCATCTTCACCAGATTCGGGTACGGGACGACTTCGTGCTCGTTTATCTCAGCCAGGTCGGCACAGGTCGTGAGCACGTGATAATTCGATATAATCACACCGGCGAAAAAGTGATCTCCCGATGAATTTTGCACAGACACAATATAATTATATTGAGAATAATTGGCGACGTCACCTCCGGACACCGCTGCGCACTCATTCGAGTAGTTGAGTAAAACAAATAAAATAAACCACATTTCGACCGACAAATGATAGTAAACCGTTTGTTTATGAAAATTTTGAATAACGTAAAAATGTATTGTCAAAGAGAGATTTTACATCACGTTCTACTGAACTTTTACACCTGTGATTATAAAATCATGTTATGTCGTAAACGCTCATTTTTAAAGAAAAAAACATTGTAATCCATCATAACCAGAAAGGACAAAGTTAAAACAAGCATAACAATGGTTTTAATATAATACTCTTAAACGTTTGATATTTTAAATTCCGATTGTTTGCTATTATTGACCTTCTTTATGCACAATGTTGAACTTCTGACAAATTAATTTCTTGCTCGTACTAACAGAGCAGATATCAGAAACAACTTTTTGTCTTCATACCTCGTTTAGAAAAGTGTCACAATTACCCAGGACGATGGCTGGGGTATAACTGATGCAAAAAAGACGAGTTTGTTGACAGACTCGATTAAAGCTTAAATTGAAGGTTTTTTGTCTCTTAAAACAATTGTTATTAGTACAATTACTGGAGAATCGATTTAAATTTGTTGAGCAACAGCCATGAACGGTGAAAGCGTTATTTTCACAGACATTCTCACAAACCTGATAAATTTATTTAACTCGGTCAATTGATCGCAAGCAAAAATTACTGGGGAAAATTTCATTTTAAAAAAAGTTCCTTCATCACGTTTCCTGTACGGCTAAAATGATTTATACAAAAGTGTTTTTAATTAAAGGCACAGAACCAGCACGACAAAACTCTTTGATCGTTTCTTGCATTAAACGTTTAATATAATTATAAAAAACATTGCCAAAGAAACTTCTACTCGGCAGTTCGTACGCGAATTTGAATTCGTGTGTCATCCGTTAAATAAGAAGAAATAATATATTTCTCTGTCAGTCAAGGCATGATCATAAATTACCATTTCTTTACTTAATTTAACACTTTAAAGTTATGATAAACCAAGTTAAAAATGTAAATCAATAATATTGGCAGAATATGAGATCTTATTTATTTAAATTTATAATTACACAGAAGAAATTATTGCACAATTCTTAAACATTTTCCTGTTGCAAAAAAAATTAAAACTGACCCTTGCGTGTTTATAAGCAAATAAATCTTAGATATAATACATAATATATATCCTTATTTCTAAATTTTACATATACATATATAAATATTTTATATATGTAATAGTTTTATTGTAATAAATAGTATGTATCTAGCTTCAAAACGAATAACCCTAAAATCGTGCCTTAGTATGATATAAAAATTAGTGTAACGTACATCTTATTAGTTAGCCAATTTTTAATTTTTTTTCGGGGGGGGGAGTGGTTACGCTGGCATATTACCCATGAAATTTTCTATTTTAATTTTGCTGTCGAGCGGGGGAACGGACAAACTGTCTCATTTTCCAAGCACTTTCCATTTGTGAACGATGGCTTTATTTAACTGGATTGTGAACACGCTGTGAACGCTTATCTAAACCGTTTTAATTTAAGTATTATTCGGGAATATTTGAACTTCAACTCTAATTTATTACCTATTTATTATTTATTATAATTTATTAACACTAAATACAATACTTACATGATTATCAAAACGTTGTTGTATAACGTTGTATATTATTCTATTAGTTTACAAGTTTCGTAATTATTTTACAAGCAGAGGAATTTATTTTGTTTTAATTGAGCATCAAGTTTATAATTAAACTTTAATTTATTTTTTATTAAGCAGCGAAATTTATTTGACATTTGAAATTGTAATCAAATAAAAGTATTGTGTTTAAATGTAATTTTTGTACGTTTGCATCTAGACGAGGGGTTGCCATAAAATAAATATTTATTTAAAAAGTAACGGCGCCCTTTGTATGCTAAACCCGCAAGACGTAGAAGTGTTGTCTTGTGTGCCCGTTCCAACAGTACACTAATTACTCAATAAAATAACCAATAAATTATTTGTTAATAAAATGAAGAAAAATCTAGTTAAAGAAAAATAAAAAGTTAAAATTTAAAGAATAATGTGTGGTGTTTAGTGACCGTTAGTTAATATTATTTGGAGATAGTGAGCTGTGGTCTGATATGATGTAGGTTTAGAATGACATTTTCTTTATCGTGGCAATGTTTCGAACTTTATTGAGATCATCTTCTGGGCTTAAAGTGTTTGTTTTCTGTGTAGATGTGTCATTATTGTGTGTCGTGTCTCAATAAAGATTGAAACGTTGGCACGATAAAGAAAATGTTTTTCTAAACCTACGTCACATTAGACCGCATCTCACGATCTCCAAATAATCGTTAAAGAATAATACTAAATCCGAACTCGGGGTCGTAAACTAGACATTCAATGTGAGAATTGTTTTGGGTTTAATTTATAAAGAAAATAAAACGAAACGGAAGAGAGCAGGGTAATTAATATAATAATTTTCCATATAGTAATAATATACAACATGCCACTATTACATCATAATCCTAATTGTTAAGAAAAGTAAACTCTTAATTGTATGAAGAAATGTAAATATAACTATGTGTGGTGATTAGTGACCGTTAGTCGATAGTCATTTACATATCGTGAGATGCGGTCTCGTGTGATGTAGGATTCAAAAAAACATTTTCTTTATCGTGCCACCGGTTCGATCTTTATTTAGATCACCTTCGGGGCTTAAAAGTATTTGTTTTCTGTGTAAGTGTGATTCTTGCGTGTTATGTTGAGAGTGCTTGACTGGACTTACATTGTGAAAATTGTTTTGAGTTTAATTTGTATGGAAAATAAAAAGGGACGGAAACAAGCAAGCAAGCAAAAAATACAAAATGATAATACGGGTATGATTGAGATTAAAATTGCCCAAATATTATAAAATTTTGGGGCATAGCTGAGAGTTGTTTCACAGATCTCTGATTATATTCAAGACAGTTACTTATTTCAATTAATTATAGTTTTTATCTAAATTCTCGGTTGTGATTAAAAAGTCAGTGTCACGAGGGAGATCCAAACCTTCGGCTCAATATGCCGCTGCTTTAACCTATCGGCTACTTACATATTTGGTTGAAGTAGTAAGAATCGGTCAGGTTAGATATAAAAACACCTTTTTCATTTAATTGCCAACGTTTGGACCATATCTTGGTCATCTTCGAGGAGTAAAGAAAAGTTTTATTCCTCCAGCGTCATGGTTTTTAACTGTGTTGTCAACCACATATTGGGACCACCGGTCGCTAAACATCAAATTACTTACTTACACAGAAAAGGTCAGCTCCCGGAGGAGTAGGACAAACAAATGGCCTGGAGATCTTTTTTCAGGAGGTCAATTTCTAGTTTATGTAGTTTGTGGTAGGAAAGGGAAGGCCCAGCCAGTGAAACAGTTTATTTTTTACACTAGAATGATCATACGTTTCCCAAGAGGCATTACACTTTCCTTCTTCATGTTGAATAAACATCACTTTCTAAAATCCCTATCTGGGATCCTTTCGCTCTTAAAGGCCGGAACAGAAACGAACTGCCACTTGTGTCTGAGAATTTTTTCTGAGATAAAATTTCAAAAATTCCATTAAACATTATTATTCAAACTTTTTTATAAAACTAAATGGGAAAAGATGTACATGAAGACCTGGAAATTAATAGATGGAAGTCTGCTGAGTCAACTCAAAACAACTAAATATTTACCAACGTCAAATAATGGTTTTAAAAAATCAAACTTAAATAAGAATGTTGTGTATTACAATAATCTACAGCATGCAATAACAATCCTAAGCTATTATTAGAACATCAACAACCTAATAGTTTGATAGGTTAATAGGACAGAAGTACGGCCATTTACAACGACGTTGAATGAAGACGTCGACAAAAGCAACGACCACAGCTAACAACTCTTATACAGCAATAGAAATTGCTCTTTTCTACTCAATAAGACCTCTAATCTACACCTATTCAGGAAAGGCAAGAAAGAGTAATAGTGTAAAAGTATTCTCATTTATCACCGAGTGACACACGTTTTTAGGCCACGTAATATTTTTTTAAAATTTAATTTCCCATTATTGACTACAGTGTGAGCTGTCGTGCTTTAAAATTTGCTTGTTGAGAAATTTGGAAGTTTTATCAACATGAAATCTATGAAGTTTTGGAAAGAAGTATGAATTATCATTAATAACATTAAACATTAATAATTATGTTTATGGGTATATTTGCTTATTTTATCTAAAGTTTTGAATTTTTCTTAATCAAAATGTTATTGTACTTGTAAAATAATATGAATTGAAAGATATAAATTCATTCATCTGTATAAAGCGCGCTTCTGATTGTTGAAAATATATTTGAATTCCTTAGTAAACAAAAATGTCGTTATTTTATTTAGAAAGATTTTCTTTCCGTCTTCGTTTTCATTGTTACAAGTCAATGTGGATTAAGCAATGAACGGGTTGCTGCAGGGCTTCTTCTAACCAGAGAGCACCGAGTAGCACGACTACGATTTGCCGGGAAACACTCGATGTTTTGATGACTGGAAAAGGGTTTTCTTTCCTGATGAGGTCAGAGTCGCGTTAGATCTTCATACGGTCGAGTTCAAACGTTCGAATACGACGTGGAGAAAGATTTGCACAGTGCTACTAAATACAATGCTTCCTCGCCTTGCTTTGGTGGGGGCTGAAACGTGTTCTGAGGCGGTATCACGGTGGAGGCCCGCACTAAGTCAGCAGTTGTTCGTGGTCGGGCTCTGAATGCTGAAAGGTTTGCGGACGAAATACTACATCATGTAGTGCCTTTTGCTACAGATATTGGAGAAAGATTTTTATTGGTGCAGATAATGCATGACCATGCAGGACGAGATCTGTGGAAGGCCTCACCTGAAACCCCATCGAGCATGTCTGGGATGAGCTCAAAAGACGAATTCGATGTCGTGTACCAGCTCCTACCAATCTTACTCATCTGAGACAAGGTGAACTGGTAGAGGGGGAAAGTATTCCTCAAGCAAACCTTAAAGGCGTTGCTAAGCGTTTTAGAAGAAGTTGTCAAGCCGTCATCAAAGCCATGTGAGGCAACACTAAATACTGTTTTTTAAATTTTTAATTGAAATTTCAAAATTTAATTTCCTACCTTTTTAATGGTTTTTAAGTTAATTTTTTTTCTATTTTTAATGCTTAAGTTTGGATTTTTCTGTATGTAATGTTTGGTTATAATTTGAATTAAATAGAAAATAACCTCTCGTATTAATAAAAATTTGTGCTGAAATAATGAAGTGATGACCTAATTTTGATCAGGAGTGTAGTTCGGTTTGGTACAATTCTTGGGGAGAAAGAGATGCCCAGTGAATTAGTTATTTGGATGGGCTCTTTCGGCTCATACCTATAAATGGCAGGTACGTTACTCAATAAACACCAAGGTGAGTGTAATAAAATTTTCCGCCTTCTATGCACATGGTATGGTGAAGAAAGATTATTAGAAAGCGGAGTTTGCCCTCCCCATTCACTGCAGCAGACATAAGATTGAAACGTTGGCACGATAAAGAAGATGTTTTTCTGAAACCTACACAATACCAAACCGCATCTCACGATTTCTGAATAATTTTAAATAATGTTAAACCGCCAGTTCAACAATGTAGACCCTCTCACCATCTCTCTCTCTCTCTCTCTCTCTCTCTCTCTTTCTCTTTCTCTTTCTTCTTAGACACATACCCACACAAACACTCTCTCACTCTCTTTCCAACTTCTTTTAATGCAATTGATACATTTTATTCATTCTCATATTAGCATACGCTTGGAGTGAAAAATCGGAACAAATAGAGTTAGAGTACAATAGTACCAATAACTGTGTACCGTTTGCTTTTTACTTACTTTATTAATTTTTTCCTTTCTGGATTGAATACGTTACGAATATGTTAGACTTCGGATATTCAAAAGTAAGAATTCTTTGTACAGTATATCTAAATTTGAGAGTTGAAATACGTACTGCTACGGCAAAGGGCTCTCTTTTACTATGTAAGTTCACATGCCAATAAAAGACATTGTCTGTCAGAGAAATAAATTCTAAAACTTTCGTCCTTTTGTATATACGTATTATAATGTTTATATTTACATTTTATAATTTATAAATACATTATGTATCATAAAATTAGTCAAATAAACCGGGGTTTTGAGTCTCATAGAATATATATACTTCTGACGTCGAATTATTTTATATTTCTATTTAACCCGATGACAGAAGTGAGCTATATGTAAAAATAACCGAGAAACATGTATTCCAAGTGTCTGTATTTGAATCTTTGGTTTATCACATTAACACTTTTTCACGGTCATCTCTCAATGACCGCTTTCATTTTATTGCTTACAGTTAGTTATACGAAAAACACAATCAAAAGATTGGGTGGTTTTCCCCATAAACGTTCTCATAAACTTGGCCATTACAGTACTCTCAAAAAGATTAGGACAGATTGATCGTTCAAAATTGTACACCATGCATTTGCCGAAAACATAATGATCAGTAATTTCCATCACTATGAAACGATGAAGCTTTTAATAGAGTATAAAACTTTTTTGAAGGATTTTTGAAGGACACCCCAGTCCTCCTCTGTAAAGCTTTGACGTATGCGGTTGTCCTCAGAAGACAAGGCCTGATGTAGATATACACGATAGGAATCAAAATCCCTTCAGAATCTTTTGTAGACACGTAAAAGTATTTTATTAATTCCCCTGCACCCTTCAGTTCCTTTTTACTTTCATTACAAATTAAACACAAATCAATTTTAACATCGCAAGGCCAGATTATGACCTTGTGGTGTGATTTAATATTCATCCTAAACTTTTGACTTGTTGCTTTTCCTTAACTCTTTTTTTAAATTATTATTAAACAAGTAATTTACTGAGTACTTAGTGTAATATTGGAACGGGCGCACAAGACCAACACTTCTACAACACTCCCGCGTTTTGTGGTTTAGCATACAAGGGGCGCCGTTTAAGGAATTCCCAATTGCAAATATCTCTTTGGGGAGAATATATAATACAACAAATAGTTCAAAAAAACCTTCATAGCTTTTGCTTTACACTTTTATTGGGTTGTCCGGAAAATAATGCAGGATTTTAAGTTTTCATTAAAAAAAATCTGTATAAAATATTCTGTTTACGTTTACAGGATTACTCATTTGTATGAATGTCAACACGTATTAATCCTCTTCCAAATGATATTGTTTGTTTACCTCTGTAGCATTCCGCTACTTGGAAATAATTCAGTCATCCTTATAATGTCAAAGCGAGAATTTCGTACGATTTCCTTTTACGAGTTTAAACTCGGCCGAAGCGGAGCCCAAACGGCTAGAAACATTAACCAAGTCTGGGGCGAGGGTTGTGTTAATTAGTGCACTGTGCAAAGGTGGTTTAAAAAATTTCGGGAGGGAGATTTCAGCCTTGAAGATGAAGAAGGTCGTGGAAGGCCTTCCTCTCTTAATGATGATGTTCTGCGATCAGTGGTGGAAGAAAACCCCAAAACAACTGTTCGAGAACTTGCAGAGCAACTCAAAGTCAGTAAAACGACCGTCGCTGACCACCTCAAGGCTATTGGAAAAGTGAAAAAACTCGAAAATTGGGTTCCACACTCATTAAA
>CM077112.1:21183283-21197133 GCA_039619505.1 Cimex hemipterus
GGAAAGGGCCCATTTTGTTGCATGACAACGCTCGACCACATGTGTCACGTGTAACGTCACAAAAATTATTGGAGCTTGGCTATGAAACTTTGCCTCACCCACCCTGCTCTCCGGACCTCTCGCCTACTGACTACCATTTTTTTAGACACCTGGACCACTACTTACAACACATAATATTCAAAAATCAAACGGAACTGGAAAATGCATTTATTGACTTTATCAATTCTAAAAATTCAGACGGAATTAATAAGTTACCAACACGTTGGGAGAAATGTATTGAGAGTATGGGAAATTATTTTGATTAAAGAACATTGCTTTAAAGTAACTAGTTTCTTTTTTTTTTTTTTTTTGTTTAATACCAAAATCCCAAATATTTTATGGCAACCCCTTGTCTAAATTAGGAAGACTCAACACGTAAAAAAAATTACATTTAAGCACAAACCTTTTATTATTACTACAATTTCGGATATAAAATGAATTTTATTTCTTTATAAAAACTTAATTAAAATTTGCTTATAAAATGCTCAACACCAAATTAAAACAAAATGTATTCCTCTGCTATTAAAATAATAACGAAATTTGTAAACTAATAGAATAATAAAATAAATTCAGGCAAACAGCGTTTTGAAAAGCATGTAAATATTATTTTTTTCTAACCCGTAATACCCTCCTCATTCTAGTTCCGGGACTCTGATACACTTCATGAGAGCAGACGTTCTGGACTGTGACTGGGCAAAAGAGAAAAATCACCACACTTTCCAAACTCATCCAAAACTCCATTCTAACTCATCATAAAAGATGATTGTATTCTTTGATGGGCTTCAATTGGGATGATTTACGAAAACAATTGGTTCTTGGTTATGAGGTCCTGCCTCACCCTACCTGAACAACGTTTTAAAAATAAAAACTTATTGACAAAAGTCGTTAGAAAATGCGTTAATCATAGAGACTAAATATTTATTCAGAGGGTATAAAGAAGTTGCCATCACGTTAGAAGAAGTGTATCGAGATTGAATCATGTTCGGTCGCTCACAATCGATTGAACTCAACTAATTATCCGATAATGAACTTAAATGCCAAGTGGAGATGAAAAGTGCACGTGAAGAAAAAAAAAAGGAATGTTTAACGTATAGACATCTGGCTGATAGGACGTGGTTGCATTTTGGTTATTCAACATAATTTTGTACCACTAAGTGGGGTTGTGACAAACCCAGCTATATCAAAATCATACGAACACTCCAAAATAAAATCTTACATAACATGGTCAATGCACCTTGGTACATAAGGAATAAGGGATCTTAAGAACCCTAAGGTCACGGCGAAAATACAAAGATGTGCCGCCAAACACTAGTTTCGCCTCAGCCAGCACGAGAATGTGGAAGCGACCACTCCTACATAACCTAAACACCTCTAGAAGATTAAAAAGAACAAAACCATATTAACCGGTGTCGTTAAAAATTAGCGAATAAGTGAAATGTTTATTGTACCAATACATTTATAAAACCATAAATATTTATTTAACTGTAAATATTATTGTAAAATTAATGGTTGGTATAATAAGACCAGTTTTATAAATAAATTTTTAAAAGAATTATTAAGTAATTAGTCTAATAATTATTTGTGGATGGTGGGATGCGGTCTGGTGTACGTTGGATATGGACTCGCATCTCACGATCTCCAAGTAACCATTGGCTAACGGTCACTAAACACCACAAATTAATGTAATGATGGAACGGGCGCACAAGACCAACACTTCTGCAACACTCCCAAATCTTGCGGGTTTAGCATACAAGGGGCGCCGTTTAGGAATCTCCCAATCGCAAATATCCCTTCACAGAGACTATACCTTACAACAAATAGTACAATTGTACAAAAAAAAAAGTCTATACAAGAGCGTACAAAAAATTATATTTAAGCACAAACCTATTATTATTACTACGCTTGAGATGTGAAATGAATTTTAGTGTTTAAAAAAAAATTAAATTTTGATGAAAAAATAAAATGAAAGCCATATAAATTTCTCTGTTATTAAAATGTTAACGAAACTTGTAAACTAATAGAATAATAAAATAAATTCATGCAAATGATAATTTTAAAAGCGGCTAAATATTATATTTACTAAGGCGTAATGCCATCATCATTCCAGTTCAGAAACCCCGATACACTTGATAAGAGCTGACGTTCTGGACTGTCGCTCGACAAAACAGAAACATACCACATTTTCCAAAGGTCTCAATTCATCAAAAAAGGTGATGGTGATTCTTTGGTGGGCAATCAATGCCGAAACGTATTGCATCATATCAAATGGAAATAATGTACCAGATCGGCATAGTTGAAGCGATCTTTTATCGATCGGAATAGACCGATTCCATATACGACAAGGCTTGGCTCCAAGTCTCACATGTGACAACACGAAAACAGTTGGATCTTGGTTATGAGGTTCTGCTTCACCCTACCTGAACAACGTTTTAAACATAAAAAACTAACTGACCAAAACTTGTTAAAAAATTCGTTTGCAGAATTTGTTAATAATAAAGACTCAAAATTTTATTCAGAAGGTATAGAGCACTTGGCATCACGTTGGGAGAAGTGTATTGAGAGTGATGGAGGGTATTTTAATTAATAAACAACTTTAAAAATCATTTATTTAAATGTTTTTATTTTATATCATAAACCTGCATTATTTCTGACAACCAGATATAATATAAGATACCATAATTTTTATTTACGCCACCGAGCCGTGACGATTTATTAACATAAAAAAAATTTTGTGTTATGATCATTTAAACCCAATTAGCATATTTAGTAAATAAAATCTTTAATTTCTTCTGTATTTTGTCCCTGTGAAGGCATATTTGTGATTGGGGCGTCTTAAATGAGCCCTAATATATACATAACGCAATTTATTTCATTTTTAAATTTTGGTATGCATTTGCAATCTCGGTTCCCTCGTTATTAACTTTAATCAGTAGCTTTCAATCAGAGTGGATACAATTATTAATTTAGTATGTTTATACAATAGTTTGTTTTGTAAATAAAACCGTCCCATAATGAAGCAGCCGGATTGCAATGCCCCCAACTAATATTGTTTGCTTGTTTATCTTGATTTCATTTTTTATTTGTGTTCAGTGTAATTGGAATAATACGTTGTTGTACTTTTTGGTGAATTGAAGCTTTGTTTCATAATGTAAGGGATGTCCCATCGTCCTTTTTCCCGAACATGTTTTTTCATATAATTTGAACATACACCAATTGTACTATAGTACTATTGTACTTTCGAAGATTTCCTCGTATTTTTCAATTATAATTAAGCAAAAAAAAAGGTTCAGAAATTAATGTTGAACTGGTGGATTTCATGCCGTTTTAGAAAGATAAAGGTTTTAACAACACAGTACCCCAACACTGATGACCAATGCTGCTTAGGAAGAGTATTTGACTATATTCTTAGTTATATAGACAAGAACGGCGCGAGATATAGAAATATGTATTGTTAATGTAATTTATTAATTGTTAAAGGAAAAAGGTAATCAAGATATTAATCCGTGCTTATATTTGGCGCTTCTACATATTTCGGCAAATAGATCAGAGAGTAGATTTGATTAGAAATGTTTCAATGAGGTCAGTGATATAAAACACCTATTATTAACTCTTTATGACCTAAAAACGTCTTAATTGTTAAAACTAAACAGACAAAGACATGATACATACTAGTTTAAAAGTCATTATTTATTTCTTCCACGGAACAAGAGAGATTTAAAAACAAAGCATATCACGTTTCACAGCAGAATTTCACTTTGCAAAAAAAAAGGGAAAATCACGCCCGCTTGAAGCGTGGCCTTTTTTAAAGCCATGATAATCTGTTTTAATCCATGGGTGGGCTAAAACTTTATATAGAAATAGTAATGTTTTTGTCAGTATAAAACTTGTTTATAAACCCTACACTAAAGATATTAAAACAAATATCAGCAACATACATATTAATGAAACATTTTCTCTTGGCCAGATATTGCTGAATTATGTTTACAATGAGATAAATATCCAAATACCAGAGGAGGTTGGGAACGCATATGGCGGAAGCACTGATAAATGAATATTTAAATACAGAACAGAAATATCAGCCTTTGTCATAGCAATAAGCGCAGATGATAATGTATGAACATTCCCGTGAACTGTAAATCTTTTCAAGGCACGGGGAAATTGAATAATGCATTAAAGTAAAATATAGGACGGTGTAAAAGTAAAAAAGATTTACCCTCTACCGTTTTAATGAGCCGTTATCAAACAAGAGTAAAATTAATTTACTTTCTTCTTCTTCTTGTCCTCCTTATTCTTTTTGTATAATACTTAATTAATTCCCAAGCAGTTCTGCCACGTACGTCTGATTTTTTGTGTAGTTTAATTTATGAACAAAGGAATTTTACGTCTTTCAAATTTTGGAATTTTGTTTTCTGTGTTATATGTAATTTCAGACGAATTTAATCACAAAGCTTTTATTGACATATGTAAATTCTTTTAATAATTAGTTGACACGTTTAGAAACTAATAGTTTAGAAAATAGCATAGAAAATAAAACTAGCCCAAAGCACTGTTTACGGCACCCTTACATAATTATATTCAAATATTTATTTATTTTTATTCTCATTTATATTTGATACTTATTAGATTAGTTATTTTGCAAATACTTGATAAAATCTAAACCAAAAATTGGTTTAAACGTTTTGTCCTTTAGTCGGCGAAGAACTAAAATTATGATTATTTAGAGATAAGTTAAATAGTTGTTTTAGCTGTTTTGCACGTTCTTTATTCTGGTTGTTGTACTTTGAAATAGTCTAAATCTAAGTTTATTATTGGGTGTTATTAAATGGTGATATAAACTAATAAGTAATAAACTTTATATTTACCTCCGTTATTTACTATCTATTAGAAAGGAAGTATAAGAGGAATATTGTTGAAGTTATTAATTTGCATAAAAATAAAGACTGCCTAAAAACCTTTACATGTTTAATCTTTGTCATTTTTAATTTACGCAAACATGAGATAAACGAGTAAGGCCCGCCTTTTCTCTCTCCTGTTTGGTTAGACGGGAATTACGACGTCTTCAACGGCTTTGTTCGTTGTTCCTCTGTTTGTCTTTTTTATAAGTTCTGGAAAAAGTCAAGAAACAGGGAGAATCGGGATTAAGTTTTTTCCTTGTAGGCAAGGGTTTGTGAGTTAGTAAAAGTTGATTCGTTTTTATTTATTTAGTTTTTAGCTCTTTTTCACGTTCAGTCGTTATTTTGTATGTTGTACTTCCAAATATTTTAAACTTTTTATATTGTGTCTACATTTCCATGTCTATTTTGCCCATTTTGAACGAGGTCTAGTTTTCCTCTTACGTTCCGTTGGATTTTTCATACCTAATTTTGTGTGATATATTTTCAAGATCGTGCCATTTTCTTGCCTCGCCCATGGACTTAGGGATGTAATAAAAGTAGTCTGGGGTATACGATGTTCGGCCACCACCTACTCATGCATACCCAACTCAGTTGATTTTACGTTTTGAACTTTATTGCAAAAAAATTCATTTTTTTCCCTTCTTTTTTTTAATATTTATTATATTTGCGCATAAATATAACGTGGAAGTATATTATTTTTATAGGTTTAACGAATCGAGAATAAAATCTTTTTCCTTATGTGCGTTGTCTAAGTTTTCAACTTCCAGTTTCTAAAACTTCCAAGATATATTTGGCGAAGGATCGGATAACCTAGGCATAATAGCCTATGGCGTCCCTCGAATGCGTGCTACAGGAGGATGGGAAAAGTGACGTGCAACAACGTTCCCGTTCCCGCGGACTTTTGCCTCCTTGTGGCACCTTGTGATGGTCTCCTAAGAGGATGAGCAAAAAGAGTACCACAACCTAATCGTATCGACGGATGGTGGTATAGCAAATGCATGGCTGTCGGTGGCATTCGATCCTTAGAGAATCTCTTATGAGATGCCGCTGAAGGGGTTTGATTGGTCTTCGGCAGTCGTTTGTGAAACTGGCTTGTATTATGACGAGTGTTCACCCTTTGGAGGATCTTGCTAAGAATGCCGCAGAAGAAAGTAATGCTCCTGCAATCGACTTCAGGCGGGGCAGCGAAAGGTGTGACTCTCGTTATCTGAGTTCAACTGTTCCAGTTTTGTCGCCGGGGAAAAATTCGAATACCTCCCACTTGCCTCAATGTGCTATCCAGAGCTCGAATCGCTTAGGTTACAAGCCCTCTCAAGCTCTCAAGCCGAGGTAGGAAACTGTACTTTACTTTACTTAGGCTATCTTCTATCTGTGACCCTTGTGAAGCTTGCGTATGGCCAACGTTATTACCCCGGGCCTCACGGGAGACGTTGCGACCGGACGAAAGCGTGTAAGCGTTGAGGACGCGATGATTATGCTGAATAGTCCTACGAATGCATGAGTAAACGAATGGAAAGGGTAGTGAATCGGTTTCTCTGACTCGAGTATGCTTTGCATTGGTTGGGAAGGCTGAGCCTATGGCGTCCCTCGAATGAGCATGGGAAGTGTAGACTCGATAAGAGACTTTTACCGTAGGCGGTGGTCATCCAGGGTGTGGTTAGCAATTCTACTTTAAACTACGGCGATACCCGGGTTTTTCTACGCTAGAGGAGCCCCTATACTCAGAGAGATATAGTCGCCTTCTCTATCTAGCCTTTGCCTCGATACTACATACTTTCTCTACCGAGCCTTCCTCTCGCATCTCTTGGGAGATAATTTTGTATCGTACTACAAAACATTTTGAAAGTAATAAAAAGAATTTTTAATAAGAAAAATGAGAACAAAGTATATTTTACATTAAATTAAACAAGGTTGATTTTTTAACGTAGTGGTATATTTTTAAATTTGTACATATTCGGTTCAAAAACAGATAATCGATGAGTATAAAATGAACTATCAATCATAAACAGTTTAAAGCAATAATTAATTGTATTAGATGAATACAGTTTTTACTATGTTAAATGACAAGTTTTGTCTTTGTAACAATTTTTGCACAATTTTGTAGGTTTTTTACTAGTTTTAAAAGTTTGTACTGCACGAAAATTTTTGGCCACTTTTGTCTCAGCTCAGGGTACTAACTCTCGGGAGGTTTTAATAAATGGTAGTTTTAAAAAAAGAGAAATTGGAGAATCAGCAAACTTGCTTCGGAATACTTGGGAACTGCACGACTTCCAAAGTTTGTACACAAGGGTACACAAGGTATGATTAGATACGTAGAAATGAGCGTTGGCAAGGTCAAGTACTTTGCTCTGAAATAAATGGATTGTGTTAAAATTACTAAATAGTACAGAGTTTAAGTATGTCCACTTGAATCTGATAATAGAAAGTTTATTTTATAACAATATTTTAATTTTTTTTAAGACTTAGTCGTCTTCTAAGTTTAAAGCGTTTCAAATTGTCGAGAAAATTATGAAAATGAAATGGAAATTGTTCTATAAGCTGTCAAAGAAAAGAAAATACTCTTAAGAGTTAAGAAATTATTTGGTTCTCTTTGGTAACGCCTTATGTTTCTTAACGAGAATGGAATGGAAGGAAGAATACAACCTCCGAGCAGATATAGTTAAATAGGTTGACAGACAGGCGATAGATAAAGATGGAAACGTATCCAATTCAGTTTCTCATGGCCCAAAGATGGTAAATGTTTGATATTTTCTAACCAATAATCAAAAGCAGACGATATTGCGTTGAAGGATTAACAGAACTAACTGATATGCTTAATACATATAGAATAAAGATATTATCGGAAAAGCTTCAAAACTAACTTAATAGCAACGTTACATAACAATAACCAAAAAGCACAAGAAAAAATCTGACTGGCAGAAAAACAAAGGGCAAAGATAAGAAATTCATGAGATCATTTAGAAACAATGACTTCCAACTACACAAAACACCTCTCACAAAACCGCCATTAGCCCTCAACAATTCAGAGAAGTTGAAAGTTTCTCTACGATGTACAAAAGGGAAGAAAATGGACCATTCAAAACTTAGAGATACACATTCAGCAAGAGAAAATATACAAATCTACTAATCAATAACAGTACTTAAGCCTTATTTAACATCTGAAAAACAGGAATCAATGATAACGATACCCGCCTGCAATAAAATAACTGATACGAGTAAACTCCTCTATTAAACGAGCTGGCAAGGTTTTTCTTTTATTGTTATTTGTTGCCTTGTAGAAAAGGATATTTTCCACAAAAATAAGACATACTTCATTTCTAATTATCCAGTCTTTAATTTGTTCACTTACTTGCTTGTATAAATATATGAAAGTTATTTTCCTTTTCAATTTATTGTGACAAAATTATCATTAATCTTATTTTATTCGATTGTTTATTTTAATATAAGAAATTTTTCTTGTATGGTGTACAATGATGTTGCATATAAGTTTTGATTTACATAATTGTATTCCGCTAAATATAAGGAGAATTTTGTCTTAAAATATACATTAAACATGAAATAGTTTATGAGAAAACATATATTTTAAAAAACCCACGCAATACATAAAACAATAAAGGTATTAAACACATTATTAGTTGCATGAAACATGAAACATGAACATGAGTTCGATAAATAAGTAAGATAATAAGAATATTCAAGTACATGCTGTACAGAACCAACAGACCAAGTCTTAGCATCTATTTTCACATTATTTAAGCAGCAGTTTATTAACCCAAGTATATTGGCAAAACACAGTTTCTTTTAACATGTTCATTTTTTTTTCAAACAATACGTGTTGATGTTTCTTATGCAAGTATTTAAGGTGGTTCAACTCTTCCCTAATATAAGTAAAAAGAACAGTACAACTCCTTTTCCCCAATCAGTTTCTTTGGTAATTTGTAATTATTTATCTTTTTTTTTAATTTTTATGTTTGTCTGTAACTCAAACCGATTGCTTTCGGATCTTCGTTAAGTTTTAAATTACAAAATCGTTGGTAAATCAGTCATCTCGATGTCAAAAAGAGGATTATAAAAAGAAACTTTTATCCCCACTGGAAATGATGATAAATAGAGCAACAATAATAAATATAAGGAAATATGTTGGTATCAAGACTAATATTACTTACTTGTGTTGCGGCCTCAAGTCAGGTAATACAAACTGATGAGGTACGTAACGAAAAACCTTTCACGTTGGGATAGACTTAGAACGTAAACCACGGCCATATCCCTTCAATTTTAATACCGCCAGTGAATGCCGCTGATAAAAAGAGCACGTAAATCTACTTTGTGTGAAAATAAATTTTGCACCGAACATATTTTTAAATCTAATACGAGTAGTTTGCATTCTACATTCTGACGTGAAGAATATCCAAGTAATCCAGTACGTTTTATTAAGTTTAATGTTAATTTACATGGAACGTGTTGTGGCCGCCTTTCGACAAGCGGTATTGTATGTAGATAAACAACAATATATGCACTATCCTGTTTCGTGGATGGTCAATCCATTACTCTTGTGATAGAATGGGAAAGGATTGGATATTGAGATCGGCTGACGGAGTAAATGTACTTTTTAGTAATTGGTTTGTGATGGTAATTTCTGAAAAATGACACAGGTATGGCCCAGTAGAATAATTTACTCGAGCAATTTTGTTCAAAAGATAAAATCGAAACTGCCGCCGACCCCCATCCACCGTGATCAAAATAAAACGTCGAATCTAAACTGGATTTCAAACTCCACTCGTTGTTCAGGGGCTTTTTTCTACAAATGGTCATTGATTAGACGATCGAAAGACCTGGATTATCTCGAAAATGTCAACGCTAGTTGCACGCGCGTACGTATCGACTTTTGTCGTCGGAAAATGATTCCGAAGTACACGCGTCATGCCATCATTTCCTTTTAAGTTCGCGTGCTTCAGAGATATTAGCATATTAGTCACACACAATTCTTAATCCAGTAGTTATACGAAAAATTTCTGAATATGTTCATCGTGTGAGTCAAAAATAAAATATAAAATATCTATTCTTGTCATTGAGATAAGATAACGTTGGTTTTGTTAAAACAAATTATTGAGTCAATTCCTTAAGAAACAAAAAAATGTTTTCCAGATGTTTGTGAAACGTTTCCAAATCAATTATTTGTTTCGAAAATAATTTCCAAATATATTTAACAAATATAAACATGCCAAATTTTTTAAAATACATTCGAAACTCCAGTTCAGCGGTACTCGTAGTTTACAAAACAGAAAAAGTTAATCTGATTATGAAAAAACGTAGCGTTAGCATTTGTATGGCATAAACAAGAATCAGGTATGAGGTAATCAAAGAAACTAGTCTCAAATACAACCCAATGGAAAAATAAGACATAAGAGATCAGAGAGAACTGAAAATAACATTTAAGTATTAAAGAAAAACATAGGCTGCAAACAAGATATGGCTAGTGTCGATTATGTTTAGAAGTGGCAGGGACGAAATAAAACATTATTCGCAACTGCCCTGCAATAACGGGAAATGTCCTCCTCGGTGATTAGGAGGTTCGGAAACGTAAAATCTCACAAAAATATTATTACCAAGGTAAGCCAATACTGAGCAATGGAAGTATTCTATACCCCAGCAAAATATCTTGAAATTGAACGAAACGAAAATCTTCCCGAGAAATTGTTAGCCGAGTTCGGACACAATAAGCAAAATTTTAACTGTAATAGGGCACTAATTGCACGGTTTAATATGTTGTTCAGAACAGACATCTACAACAATATACTTCGTTTTAGCAAACATGAATTCATCATGAAGAAATATATCGTTTACTGAATAAACTCAACACACAAAAGCACTGCAAAGCAACATAAGAACATATTTTTCTCCCAGACTCCCCCAGCCGTGTCTGAGAAAGACTCAAGTACACATTACAAAAATGAACAAGAAATTCCAAACCGACGTATAAAGCAAACGAACAACAAGAAGCACAATCATACGACATGCCACAACCCAGTGACACAGACGCAAAATAAAACACATGCCGAACAGACTACAGTGTTACTAACTACTTACAAAATACAAATCAGAATTACCAACACCAATGGCTACAATTGAGAAAATTATGAAAACTGTTATAGGACAGACTGTAAAAAAATTAAAGACTAATATAAGAAAAACCTATTCAAATTATAGAAAATGACGGAAAATGAAACGATGCAATTCACTTCTTCACTTTCCCGACAAGTTTAAAATGTCTCTAATGTGAAGAAAAATAATAGCACACTTGGAAGCGAAAAGATGTAGAAAAACAACATGAGAAAGTTATGAACACCAAAAGTAATAACTCAATAACTAAAAAAAAACAATAACGTAAAAACAAAAAGGTCCTGTGGATACAATAACCGACCAGTTAAAATCAAAAAACCTCAAACTTCCACCGCGAAAAGATACCGAGACGAACATTATATCGGCATAACCCGCCCACAATTCATCACACAAACAACCAAACGGACGTAGAGTAACTAAGTAAAATAACAGACAGACTAACAGACTCCTCTGAAAATTGCATACCCGCCGGTAGACCAAAAAGTGACATAAACAAGATACAACTAATTGCACCAATTAGTTGTATCATGTTAATTGGTGGTTAATTAAGTTTCTTCTTAACTAGCGATAATCATCTCGCACAACATGCATTAAAATTAAGGATGTTTTCTTCTACTTCCTATTTTCTTTCTTAATGTCCGTAATATCGATAGATAGAAAAATAGATAGATATCTTTATGTTCAATAAAAGAAAAAAGCGCTACTACAAAAACAAATTTATAAATCCATTATATTCCGTGGTCCGGTTACCAAATAAATGTAATAAAGATTTTATATTCAGTTGACCAAATAACTTCTTTCAATTAATTAACCTTTTTATATAAGGTATTGGTTGAAATGAAGCTGAAGGTCGTGGATTCTGTTTCTAACTTTTTTCATTTCAACCAAAAAAAAACTTTTAAACAACTTTTTACATAAAAAAAATTAAGTAATTGAAAGAAGTAATTTGATCAAACAAACAACTAAATATAATGGGTTTAAATCAGTGAGTTGACAAAAGACAAGATAAATATTTAAAAAGTGTTTTCCTAAATTGATTGTAATTGTAGAATATCAATGATCCTTTCATTTTGTTTTGGTTAAACCCGAGTAGGAATAGTTTTAAATTTTTATTTGAACTTCATTTACCAAATTTGAAATATATAATTACAATCCGACAGTGGAATTTTTGAATTGAACAACTGTAGACGGAAGTATGAGTTGGAATTTAAAAAAGTTAGTGTCGTGAGCGGAACTCGGACCCACGCCTTCTGCTCAATAAGCCTCAACTCTAACCACTTGAGCTATCGTGACTTCAAAGGTTAAACTTTTTCATCTTAACCAAAAACTTAGATAAAATGATTAATTAATTGAAATGAATTTATAAGTATATGTATACAAGCATGGATTAAATCCATCTGCCGGTGGTTGTTGCTGGTACCATAAAAAACAATGTAGAAATTTAAAAAATATATCAATAAAAAAGAAAGAAAGAAAAATTAAATAAAAATAATTTAAAAAGCAGGTATCAAATATAAAAACGTAATATAAGCCTTTATTGTAAAAGATCTAACACATAACGTTCGTAAAACAATTGAAGGGAAAGAATAACAAATGGATAAATAAACGTGAGAACAAATGTTAGACCATGGTTAAGTAATTTTTCAGTCTGCGAAATCCAAACCGGATCACATGTCAAAGAACAGGAAGATCAAACCGTATCGCTGAGGGTTATAATCAATATCCTCGGATTCATCGGATCACTCTCATCCTGTAATTCGTTTATAAATGGAAATCAACGACCCCGTCTTTCGGGGGGGGGGGATTTTCGTTACTTAGATATGCATTAGTACAATCGAGAATCAACATATAACATAACTGCCTAAGCTCATGGCCAAATAATAAATTTAAAACATTTGAAAATTAAAGATGTGTCAGGTTTTATAAAATCGATTGAATAAAATGTTAAAATAAAATAAACAGTCTGTAAATACTGAATTTTTCTTGAAACAAACAATTTTTAACAGTTTGTTCGTTCATATTTCCTTTAAATATACAAACATTAAACCAATATTCCTTCATGACTTCGACTTAATTCAGTTTATTTGCCACAAGTTCACAACTTTTAAAACTCTTGAAACTTTGACTCACACTTTGAACTTGTAAGTTTCCATTTGTCTTTCTTAGGGAAAGTAGAGCAAATGGAGAATGACGCCTAATCAACACAGGCGGCGCAGCGCCCACCCCCGGAAACCTTGCCTAACTAAACAGAGATAACCGCCCTTTTACATTTACCGTCGTTTTCCGTCCCTGGTATCTTCTTTTGCCATATATTAGCATACTTTAAAAGGCAATATCAATAAAGGCCTTGCGCCACGTCGTTTTGCTATTCATCGCCTCAATTTGAAAATTTAAACGTTGAAACAATTTTATCGGGTTGTCCGGAAAATAATGCAGGATTTTGGTATTAAACAAAAAAAAAAAGAAACTAGTTACTTTAAAGCAATGTTCTTTAATCAAAATAATTTCCCATACTCTCAATACATTTCTCCCAACGTGTTGGTAACTTATTAATTCCGTCTGAATTTTTAGAATTGATAAAGTCAATAAATGCATTTTCCAGTTCCGTTTGATTTTTGAATATTATGTGTTGTAAGTAGTGGTCCAGGTGTCTAAAAAAATGGTAGTCAGTAGGCGAGAGGTCCGGAGAGTAGGGTGGGTGAGGCAAAGTTTCATAGCCAAGCTCCAATAATTTTTGTGACGTTACACGTGACACATGTGGTCGAGCGTTGTCATGCAACAAAATGGGCCCTTTCC
>CM077112.1:21197233-21256185 GCA_039619505.1 Cimex hemipterus
TTTAATGAGTGTGGAACCCAATTTTCGAGTTTTTTCACTTTTCCAATAGCCTTGAGGTGGTCAGCGACGGTCGTTTTACTGACTTTGAGTTGCTCTGCAAGTTCTCGAACAGTTGTTTTGGGGTTTTCTTCCACCACTGATCGCAGAACATCATCATTAAGAGAGGAAGGCCTTCCACGACCTTCTTCATCTTCAAGGCTGAAATCTCCCTCCCGAAATTTTTTAAACCACCTTTGCACAGTGCACTAATTAACACAACCCTCGCCCCAGACTTGGTTAATGTTTCTAGCCGTTTGGGCTCCGCTTCGGCCGAGTTTAAACTCGTAAAAGGAAATCGTACGAAATTCTCGCTTTGACATTATAAGGATGACTGAATTATTTCCAAGTAGCGGAATGCTACAGAGGTAAACAAACAATATCATTTGGAAGAGGATTAATAAGTGTTGACATTCATACAAATGAGTAATCCTGTAAACGTAAACAGAATATTTTATATAGATTTTTTTTAATGAAAACATAAAATCCTGCATTATTTTCCGGACAACCCAATATTAAAATTTATATTTTTTTGCGGACATTGTATGTCGAACATTTACATGGAAACATAATACATCACTGTTTGAAAAGGACCGACAGTTCTCATATGAACCAGGGAGATTCACAGAGACCTTTACGATCAGATCCTGGACAACCTTTGCAAACACATAATCATGTCCAAGATGACAAGAAGATAGCCGTACTTTTTATGAATATAGAGGCATAGAGAGCATTTAAAAACTCAACACAGCCTCTGTACATAAAGCAATTAAAAACAGGGAAATCTCGGAAGGTGTGCGAATTAGTGGACGAGTAGGATAATTATATCCACCCGGGCTAAGACAGCCAAAGGATGCCCGAAAGAAGGGCCTCACTCCTTCATTGGCTCCTGGGTATTTGGAACATAGAAGCAATCAGAAGGTGGCCCATGTGGATCCCCTAGATCCCGAACCAACTTTGATGCATGAACATCATGCCACAAAAAAAGACATCTAAAAAATGTATCCTTAATAAATCCAAACCCTGCTGGAACAATTATTCCAGGCATGAGATTCTCGAAGAGATTCATAGAAGAGCCTTCATAATGTTGCAACTAGGAGAGGAGAAGAATCAAGATCCTACCCTAAGAAGCTGACAAAGCTATGGAGGTTGATTAACAACCTAAAGCTGGACAGTGAGTTATAAAAACCAAAGGAGCATAATAGATTACATATGTCGAAGTGCAGAAGGCCTTGTGGCCGCTTCCTTTTTCCCTATCCCCTATTTCGACATATAAATGAGATGGTGTTGTTTTTTCGTTTTTTTAAATTATATCAATACCTTTTACTAATAATATGACATGGTCAAAATGTATGGATAATTAGTACAGATCGGTAAATCTGTACAATGTACTGAGAATAAAACGGAAATTGCAATATACATTTGTACACTAATAGGTCCTCGGCGAAATTGATGTACTTGAATAAACCGTTTGTCCCCCATATTTAAACATCCTACTTTACCGTACCATAGATGAAAATTAACTTAGCCAAATTAATGTAGGACCATTGATTATGCAACACCGAGTTATAAATTCATCCAGACTGATTAAACGGCTTATTGGCGCAGACTGCAGTTACTGAAGGCTTAAAAGTTAATAAGAAACAAATACATTTTCATACATTTAGCACTGTTCATTTAAAATTACATCACGGAAAACAAGATTCAAATTGGAACAAAATTAATTAAAGCTGTTTAAAAATTTATTCCATTATTTTCAGTTTTCTATTAGGTGTTAGTTAAATTGCCGTTTCTATTATTATTTACATTATTACTTAAAAAAGAATTAAAGGATTGCCTCTTGATTCCATGTAAAAAAATTACATTTTGTAATAATCACATGTTACTTCTTAAACAATGCTAATATTCTTTCCATGTTGACGTTTCAGTTTCATTGTAAAAGTAAACTTAAAATACTTATTATTAACCCTAATTCGGCCATTCTGCTTGCCAAGCTGAACTGAATATTAAGCATTTTTAGTGAAGGTAATTTTACTTCAAGAACTAACTATCTTTGATTAGAAAGTTGGTTTTGGTAGCCCAAACCTGTTAAAACGAAAACATCTCACATCAATTGATGACGTACGTTTTAAATTAGCTGTGCAAAGATGTCCCTGTCAAACCGGCACTTTTGTCATATGTCGTCAATATAAGAACGACAAGTTGCCTGATATTTGAAGTTAATTTAAAAATCTAAAACGATGGCTCGTATGGTCTCTCATGAAGTGTATGAACATCAGCAGCTTTAAAGTCAAGGAATTTGAATTTCCCTAATTTCGCAATAATAATGTTTTTCCCAAGTATAAATTCACATTTTAATAGTGATAATGGAAAAACACAACATTGGCACACTTTTATTTAAAATTTTTGAATTAGTTTAATTTTAGTTAGCTTTAGTTTAGTAAGCAGTGTAATTGTAGTCATTCTGCTGTTCAAGATTAGAATTAATTCGGGCTTTTGGGAAGGGGGTTAAAATGAACGGACATAATACGTCTTTGGTGAGGAAACTGTTCTTCAGCAGATACAACCTATAAAAACCACCCCACTTCACTTTCAGCTTTAATGTATAACAAACGTTTTACGAAAACTGAGAAAAAACTTTTGGTACAACTTTACACTATCAACATTTCTGTTTTCCAACATTTAAACTTAATCGGAGAAAGTGAAAAAAAATCGATACCCTAAGGCCGTTTTTAAGAAAATACTCATTTACTTTAAAACATACAGAGAAGATTACAGAGCAGAAATGGCGAGAGATTCGTCAGAAGGATGTCGCACGTCCGAAGAACGGGGAGAAATACGCACTGTTTAAGATAAGCGCCAGGTTTATATGATATGCGAATGCAAGTCAGCTGGTGCAGTTCCTTCAACTCTTAGTCTATAGTTAGATGTCCATTAGTAAATAGAATCTCTCCATCTAATATAAACATATAGGTGTTACGTACTCGCTAGACCCTTCTCTGTTGCAACCGTTCACATTCCTCCCTTATCATATCTACACTTGTTCACTTCCAAGAAACCCCTCCTTCATTACATACCCAAGTCTTTGTAACATATCTAAGTATTCTTTTCTTAGCACGTTAAGTGACATTTTTATTATTATTCATTAAAAATTTATTTAAAATATTTATGTTTATTTTATTTTAATAAAAAATTGTATTAAGTTTCGATTACTGATAAGTTTGTTAATTAAATTTTGAATTCTGAAAGCAACTTACAAATATACTATTAAGAAGATCTTCATGATTGTCGTCCGATGATCTCGATGATCTGGGTGAACTGTGTACGCAATTTTCTACTGATGAAACAGTACAGTTCGTATGCCGCAAACACGAAAATTGTCCTACCGACTGTGCCAATTATGATTTTGGGTGTATTAAACATAAAAAAAGAATACTATTTATTACACAGCAAGCAAATGCAAAACTGGAATAACCACTTCCAGTTAGGGAATCTGAATTAAAAATATTAATATTAGCAAAGGCTTGGGAATGTAATGAAGGAGGGGTTTCTTGGAAGCGAACACGTGTAGATGTGATAAGGGAGGACTGTGAAGGGTTGCAACAGATAAGGGTCTAGCGGGTACGTAACATATATAATAAAATGTCTACTATTAAAAAAAAATCAATTCCCGGGATGACGGTGTTTTTGAAAAAAGCTGAGTCTCACCTTACAGGAGCCCGTTTTCAATGCCTTAACGCCTAATAAATTATTTAAGTCTTAAGTATTATAAGCATTATGGGGTTATTAACTATAGTTATTGGGAATGTTAGCTGAATTTACAGTTTACATATTAAACAATACTTCATTATTTAAATTTAAATAAAAATCTTAGAGGAAGAGGGATTTTTGGAATAATATCTTCTTTGTTCTAAAGGTGTTAAGGTTTTTGTATAGGTTTATTATTATAGATTTATTCCTCTTGGATGGTTAAATTACTTTGATGTTATTAAAGCCGAAACATTATCAAAAGCATGTAAGCGCGAAGTCGACAGAATACAGCCAACTTTCTCAAGCTGTTTACAAAACATATCACTCAGCAGAAGATAAAGCTTTTTAACACTACAAAATTCGCAAACCAACTGATACAATAGGTTTCGTCAGGCCGAATACGCAATGTTTCTGTTTGTAGCAGAGTTAACTCAAAACCCAACCTTTTCTTACGAAAAGTCAAATAATAACTATACTTCACTTGGCAATTGTGAACATGTAAATTGGAGTGAGCATTACTTTGAAGAAAGTTCATAATTGAAGAAGACATAGTGTCGTTTGCGCTTCATCTGGTGTCCGATTGGTGCTAATGAAGGGATACAGACTTTAATTGAGTGCCTAATTTCATTTAAAAAATGCCCATAAAAACATTTGATTGATGTCAGTTTTGTACGGTATCGAATAAAGTCCAATAAACAATAAATATACACGATCTCTTGCAAACAATCCTTGAGTTTATTTTGACACTAGATAACTAATTAAAAGTGCATGTTTAGTCACATTGTTTTTTTAATAGGACAAGAAAGAATTGTCAAGAGGAGTGTACAAAAAATATTAAAAATGCAATGCTGCACTCCACCAACAGAATAATACCTATAAAACGAAAATTTAATCATCTAGTTCTTTTGTTTTGTAAGTTTCAACGTTTCAATATTTTAAATTAAACAGCCATCTAATGTCGAATGAAATATAAAACAAAAGGACTGTCTTCTACATCGTGAGAAACTTTTGTAAATTGTTTCCTTCAACATTAAAAGATTAATTAGAGAAAAGAGAAATACTATATTTGATCTCTGTTTTTAATACATTTAAAAAACTTCATAAATTTGAATGTTAATTGGAAAACCTGGACGAAACAAGGGACCCAGCCTTTGTTTTATAATTTATATGGCCTAATAAACATGTTTGAACCTGGTTAGAGAGGATAAAGGAAACAGGACAACGATCAATAAACGAAATTATTGACACATTTCTAATTAATCAAAATAAATAAAGGCAATTTTTTCCAGTTGGATTTAAATTAGTCACGAGAAGCAAGACTTATAAAATCTGAAGCGAAAAAAGTGAAAATTGATGTTATCTTTCAAAACATACAAATGGACAACAAAAAAGCATTACGATATACCTTAGATATTTTTTTCGTTTAGAAAGTATTTTAGAATAATGTGAGTCCAAGCTTATCAAGAAATTTGATTAGTAGGACCGGTTTCAATAGTAAAATTTCTTCTACGGTTGAAACCCCAAAACAGTTCCTCCTGCGGGCAAATGTGGTGCCACAGTTTGTTAGCAGGGGTGTTGGTGACTCCTCTACTTCTTTCCAGACTTTGCACGTGCCTGTTGAGTTGTACTGATCTTTTAGAAATTCAGAAATTACAGAAATATATTTAAGGTATAGACAACTATGCTGGTTAATAGGACGTGGCTCCAATCTTGCTATACAAAATAAAATATAATTATATAAACAAGTCATAAAGCATATGTGGACATATGGTATTCAACTATGGGGTTGTAACCAACACAGTATCAAAATTATATAAATATTCCAAAATAAAATCTTACGTAACATGATCAAGGCACCTTGAGTCATAAGGAATAAAAGACTTACTTAGGTCTCTCTATCTTTTTCAGTTAGTCTTTTTGTCTAACACCACATTGATAGTGAAAATACCAATGCCGTAGAACGAATTAGGCTCTTTTAGTGGTTCCTTACATCGGTCCGCGCTCTCGTTGCCATCTATTGTCACATGCCCCGGTAGCTAGCAATGGGTGACTGATAAAGGACAACCACAATAGTTCAAATTCTCCATTTCAGAACTCTAGTCTTATACACCACCATCCTTGTATCTTTTTCCGATGAAAATCTGTACTATCCCGTGAGCCCGATCCTTTGGTTGTGCAAACATATCACATGAATAGCAGACTATGGCAATGGAGACTGAATAAAAATGAAAGCAAGTGCCCCATGTCACATTTTCATTCCGGAGCAAACCTCCTCTCACAATTTACTACACCATTTTTCCTATCTAGAAATTCTTCTCCTCCCTTCAGAATAAAAGAATAAATCTTTTAGGGAGCTTAAAATACTTGAATATTTATAGATTTTTCCAAAATAATTTTTGATCAGTTTACAACAGAGACGTTATTCATGTTTTTCATATTATGTTCATGTTATTCATTGATAATTCAAGTTTCATGAGTATAAAAACGTATTTTTTGTTAGAAAAATTGAAAAGCTAGATAAATTGTAAAACTAATCACACATTGAAGATAGATTGTTGAAACTTTCTCTGTCATTAAAAAGATGTTTGAAAAGATCTGGATTTTTGAAAAAAAAAATCTAATAATCTTAAGAGGCAAAAACAAAGTAGAAAAAGAAAGCCTTTCGTTCAACAAATCCCTTGTAAGCGTGAGACTTCAGTTTCTCCCCGCTAGTGGAAAATTTAAACTTTGTAATCCTTAAAGACGAGAACCTTATTAACAAAAAAAATTGTGCGATTCTCTCGGGAAAACTGCAGAACGCCACATTTTCAACATCTCCCAAAAGCACTGCCTCCTTTTCTTTTGTACATGAATAAACCATAACAAGAGGACGAAAAAATTAACGCTAGTTTTATGAATATGTTAACTTCAATTTTTTAAACATATTTTATAAAAAATATTGTAATAATATTGCTACGTTCTGTCAACCCACATTCAGTAAAGGAAAGGAAATATGTTTATTGAATTATATGCAATCTCATTTATACAAGGGTCAGATATAGGATAGATTAGGTATTGTTTGTTGTAAATTTGACATTAAAATTCTGGGTAAAAATGGTTTACATATTTTTAACGTATTATGTTACATAACTTTAACAAATTTAGACAAATGTATTACAAAACGAAATAAATCATTTTCTCAATAAATGTAAATTTTGTGATTTATAAGCAAAGCTGGAGGACATTAAAAGAACATATTTTTCTGAAGATCGTTGTAATATGACTTAGAAACCTTTTCAATGCCCTAGGATACCAACGAGTTTTCCCATCTTTCCAAATTTTTGAAGATAACATCCTCCAAGACAACCTATTGTTGAGAGATTTGATATTCATTCCAAGTAAAAACAGCAAAGGAATTTCGTCGATTGTAAGTTTCTCTCAACATTATTCATATTCTGCCGGACTTTGCAATGATGCCTCTAAAATGTTATAATTAATAACAAACAACCATAATTTCAATAGCTTTGCCAGCAGCAGCTGAAGTATGTAAATTAAGTAAATAATGTTTGCTGAAACTTTTGAGCCCTGACGATAATCTCAATAAAGATCGAAACTTTGGCACGATAAATAAAATGTTTTGTTAACCTACATCACACCAGACCGCATCTCACGATTTCCGAATAATCATCGACTACATCACACATTAAAGTTGTACTATAAAGTGAAATCTGCGAAATATGCTACTACACTTTCAATTCTGACAAATTGTTTAAAAGTCAAAGGTAACGATGTTGCTTTCGTGTGACATACCGGGACTTTTGTGAAAGATAATATCTAATATTCAAGTACAACTCTCATAACTTTCATACAGTATTAATCAAAAGTGTGTGTCGAATAAAACACTAATTTCGTAATTAATAACGCGGAGTGTTAAGTTTGAGTTTAGTAAACAGACGGAATATCTGATTTAATTAAAGGGCGATTATACGGCAACGTTTAAGCCGTAACACTGACAAGCCGGGCCTCATAATACGCCTTGACGTTCAATAGCAAATTGACATTGATCCTGACATTGACGATGCCTCTGTGACATGAAAATCTCCAAAGCAAGACAGCAATAAACATTGTAAAAATTACTTGAATGATATGTAGCAAATAGACGTACAGAAAGAAAAATTCAAATTACATTCGAAAATTAGTTCTGATTTTATTTATGTTATTTATATTTTATTTTTTATTAGTCAATGACCAAAATTGAGTAATCGTCGTGTAAAACCTTTTTTTAACATAAAACGCAAAAGGCTTAATTTCCCTGGCGTATTCTTTTGATACTCTGATAATTGTGTGCCTTTTTGTCAATTTGTGGAAACATTTTTTAAAAGGAAAATGGAAGTGTTTAAAATTAAGTCGGCGCAAAAAGAGTTATGTGTTTTTCTTCGGTATCCTTTGCAGCTGAAGAAAAACTAAGTTACTTGTTGATGGTAGTTGATTCGTTGAAGCCGTATCCTCAGTGGGGTTTACTCAATTACCGAACAGCCAGTGATGGAGAGATTAGAAGCACCTGTTGCCACCGATTGTCAACTTATTCGGCCAAATATTTTACTTTAAGAAGACTTTTATCTTCTTCGAACAAAACGCGAACCTAAAAATACTAGGTTTGCTTTCCCGAAAGAAACCTGGATGCATTATTGAATAAGATTTCATTCAGGTTATAGGATATAGGATGTAGCAAATTTTAAAAATTATTCTAATAGTTTTTACCATTAAAAAAGGATACACTTATGATTAGTGACATAACGATTCCAGTTAGAGAAATATGAAACATTTGAGATGCTTAGTGGCGTGATGGCTTCAAATCTTTCTGGCCTGCCTATCTGTCAGGATTAGTCGGTGTTCGCATTTCGTCGCATTCAGTGATTGGTCTGAGGGTTATTTTGAAAGGTCGTAATGCCAAAAAATGACACAAAACAATTGAGAATAGCCAAACCAGGATGATTAGACGACCAACGTGCAGTTATAGAAAGGGTAAGATTGCCCTTTAGTTAGCAGAGATGATTTTTAATGAATTTTTATTGGTCTGTTTGTTGGATCAAAGCAGTCAGAAATCATTTGAAAAAGAGAATTAAAATTGCATCTGGGCTTCGTCTCTAGCATTTTCTACGTTCCAGAGCTCCAAAACCACTCTAATTATGCAAATCTTAAACTTAAGCTAATCTGTCTGTCTGTTTACATTTAAATGTTAAGAAAGAACATGATTTGTTTTAAAGAGCAGAAACCCTAAAGGCTATGTTTGTTCTACAGGATCTGCTGATATTTGAATAATTAATTATCAGATTAAATCATATAAATTGTGCCTGTTGAACGTTTTCCTGGTTGTCGCCAAAAAATTTGGCGGAGTATGTAATAAGTATGTAACTGCCTTATTTGTTATAAGTGTTTAGTGATTACAATTCCATTGCACATGTTGCATACGAGAGTAGTTCACGTGCCACTAAGTGACCTTTAGTGGCTTTCCAATGCCCGATCCTTAATCCGGCTAAACCGAGTTCTCTCTTCTTTTCTTCTTGATCGATGACGGCCATTCTAAAACACTTGGGTTTACTTCACAAAGCCACTTTCATACAAATAGTGAACAAACTTCGGATTTTTTCCATTAATGAATCCGTTCCTTGCAGGCTCTTTACCATTTGCTAATTCTTAGTAGACAGCAGTATGCCCCGTTAATGTGACTTTTATTTCTCATTTATAAACTTCATATGTCATTCATTAATTCCTGATATTATTTAACAAGAATTGAAATAAGAGATGTGAATGATCTCATTTCTGTGCAAATATAATTATGCAATATAGTTGATTTTAATTCTTACCAAAACTAATTTGATTCTAATACAAAATGATGTAGAGTACAACTAATATCTATAATTCATTTATAATGAGCTCATTTCATAAGTCGGGCAATTTGAGGTCGCCTTTTTCCAGGGAACAATGCTCCAAATGTATACGTGTTTTATTGTTTATATTGGTTTCCTAAACTGTGAATTAGTATAGAATTAAGATACCAATTTTCATGAGTAGCGTCTGGTGAGAAATAGTTGTTTGACAAATTGACAACAGTTAAGATTAATTATTACTAATGATCCACCACTATTACAAAAAGCCTCATTGGGAATACAATTTTTTTAAGGACCCCCTTAGACCCCCCCCCCTTATATCCTTAAGAGACAATGCTAGGTGTATGTATATATATATATATATATATATATATATATATATATATATATATATGTATGTATGTATGTATATGTATGTATGTATGTATATATGTATGTATGTATATACATATGTGATATACATGATCCCTTCAGAATCTTTTGGATTCTCGACAGCAACAGTCGTACTAAATGAAATTTTATGATATTATAAATAAAAATAACCTTATTAGATTTGGACAATTTTAATCGCAGTTTTACCCGTATTATTCTTTTTGATATTTACAATAATCTTCGCTCCTTTCGTACCTTTTTACTTCGCTTACAAATTAAACCCAAACCAATTTTCACATTGAAATTCCAGTTTATCCTCGCGGTCTGATTTAGTATTACTCTTTAACTTTTTATTAACTCTACTTTTTTTCTTCATTTTACTTTACAAATAATTTATTGGCTAATTTATTGAGTAATTAGTATAATGTTGCAATGGGCGCACAAGACCAACACTTTTACAACACTTCCACGTCTTGCGGGTTTAGGATACAAGGGGCGCCGTTTTCGGAATTCCTGCAAATATATTTATTTTATTATTTATATATTTATTTAGTTATTACACTATCGTACAAAAAATAAAACAAATAATGTAAACCATTGAACAGTAGTACAAAAAACATCCGACACAAACTTTTTCGCTTTATACTATATAAATATTTAGTAAATATTTATTTTATAGCTACCCCATGTCTAGATTAGGAAGAGTCACAAGCACGAAAAATCATATGTAAGATTAATTTTATTGTTACTACAATGTCGGATTTAAATTGAATGTCACTGCTCAATAAAAAATAAATCAAATTTCGAATAGGATTTTTTTTTTTTTTTTTTTTTTGTAAAAGGTGAATATTGTTTGAATTACTTGTATTTATCCATGAACTAATACCACCCACTGCCAGTGAATGTAAAATTTTATAATAAAACATATATTGATAGCATACATTGATGTTCACAGTTTTTTGCAAAGATTGTAAATATGTTCATTTAATGACAATTAATATTCTAAATAAAAACCCAAACATTAACATTTTGTACATGGTTTTTGAATTTAACACTGTTTAATGTAAACACCATCTCAACAGTTTTAGTGCCATTTAAATAAAAAATAGCATGACATCCACTATACTTCCGTCTGTGCATATACCCTGTCAGCTTCATGATTGATATCTTTATAAGGTTTTACGAGGGTTTGCAAAAGCAGAGGTTATATCAATCCTCGGGGTGCGCGAGTTTTACAAGATTTAATTTCTCCTACATTTTCTGCGAAAAGCAGCAACCATTGCTGACTGTTGCAGCCAGATCGTTCATAGCAACCAGAAAACAAATCGGATCAAACACCGAACACTGCGGAACTCCCAAAACTTAGGCAAAAACTTTTTTTTTTATATATACAATATATATAGCGAAGATTTTAGGAATTTTAGCTGTATCTTTTCAACTTCATCTGCACCAGGGCTGCATCAGAGAGCCCAGATATCTCCCCCGTACAGCAGAACAGAATGAACCATTATTTTGAAACTGATGTTAACTCATGAAAACTACAAATAATTTTCTTAAAACAATTTAATGACAATCTTAAACTTATTTTTATGAATGTTTAAAAATAAAAGCTTGACTAGAATATTTCAACTTCAACTAGTTTATTTTGTTAAATAAAAAAATAATAAAATAAATTTTAAAAAATTTAAAATGTTTTCATCTGAAAAGTCATCGAAACTTACACCCTCATTAACCAAAATAGTCCTTTATTTGTTTTTTATTAGACAGGAGAAGAGACAAATGTACTCAGTAAGCAAAGATCAATAGTACGAGGAGGATTTTCATGTCTTTTACCAATTTCGGGTTCTTAAACAATTATTGCCAGTGTTACACCAACTGTTGCTCCCTTGGCAGGGATGAATTACCAAACAGGGCAAACGGCCAACAATGTAGGTCATTCACGTTCCACTCCGTCCAATATTTTCCCAGCCATATAAACTCAATTTACTGTCTACTAAATTCTCTGGATTGGATATAACTATTTTAAAAGGCATTCTTATTTTTATTAAATAATCGTCTATAATTAGCGTGAGAGCTATTGAAAAATGCGAATCTGTGATAAAATAATGACAGAGTTGGCAGAATGTTTCGTTTTTAAATTATTCATACGACGTCCTGCAGTATGTGAACTTATTTATCAAATCGTTCGAAGTCGAGACACGTATTGTTTAAATCGTCATCTAAAAATTTAAAAATGATAAATACCCGTTTTGCTGGGCTCAAATGCTCATCAAAGTAGTTTAAGGGTTAAAAAATGAAAGTAAAAAAAGTCAATAAAAAAATTATATAACGTAACGAGCTTATAAATGTTGTATAATTTGGAACCTTATTTCAAACCATTAATAGTTCATACACTCAGAGCTTATACACTGACAGACAAAAAATTACTCCCACTTAATTTTTGATTTTTTCTACCATAAAAATTCTCCTCTAGATTTATCTCTAACTGTTTACTTTTATTTATTTTCGTTTTTATTTTTTTTTAATACTTTTCGTTGAATTTAAAAAAATTATTCAGTCTCCTTTCTGATTCTTTTTCATTCTGATTTCCCAGTTCTTAAGAATAGTAATAATTTATTGTAGAAACAGAGAGACGGTATTACATAGTCAAGATAAAAAAAGTGACTTTCCTGCTTTTCTGCATGTTGTTATGACATAATGCTTCAATAGATATTATTTTTGAACATGTTGTACCAACGTGGTGTCAGTCCTATGTTAAAAAGTTGTAAGTTTTGGCATCCAGAACCACACACTGTTGTGAGAGGTTTTCACCCTCGTGCACAGAATATACAATTTATTTCTGGTTCTGCATTTGTTACTATCACAATTTAAAGAAAAATGGTCCTTATTTTTAAATGTATATTGTATGTACATGTATTTACATATCGTATTCATACTGTACATATATATATATATATGTTATAACGTATTCGTTAAACGGCGCCCCTTGTATCCTGAAGCAGGAGTGTTGTAGCAGTGTTGGTCTTGTGCGCCCATTCCAACATTACACTGAATACTTAATAAATTATTTGTTTAATAAAAGCAAAAGAGTTAAGGGAAAAAATCAAGATAAAAGTTTAGGATGAATACTAAATCAAACTGCGAGGTCGTAAACTGAACATACAATGTGAAAATCGTTTTGGGTTTAATTTGTAATGAAAGTAAAAAGAAAAAGGGAGAGGAGGGAGATTAATAAAACAAGCCAACAATGGTTGGGAACTCTCCTCACGACACGACTATACAGTGTATAATGTAAATAACCTCAAATTACGAGATGCATATTTTATTTATACAGGATAAAAAAGATTATTACTTCATCAGCAACCTAATTGTTAACAAAAGTAAAACCTTAAAAGTATAAACAAATGTAAATATAACTATATTTATTGCATAAATAAGGATGTTATTAGTTTTTACAATAAAAATTGGCTTATTCCAAATTTGATTTTTAGATTTGGTTTACAAGTCGCACTAATTGACTATTTGAGATTATGTGAAGATAGTAAACTAGCACAGCTGTCTAACAATCTGTATTTTCTCATTTCGTTCATAATTAAATCATATGGCACTGAGTCAAACAATTTGGTAAAATCAAGCGACGTTGTTAAAACATTAAGAAATTTAAAATCATTATCTTTTTAACTCTTATTTTTACTTAAAGTCAAGTTGAATATTATTGAACATGCTATTAGCCTTACGTACTTAGCACAGTGAGCATACGTATTGTTGATAGCTTTTTCTCCTCATTGCAGCCTACAATATCTTCTAGCAAAGTAACAACTCAATAGGGAAATGACGTGGGTTACAAAGAAAATCAGAGGAAAGGAATTGCAGTAATGACAGCCAATGAACTAGTACCCCTTAAGAGAAGAATCGAATCGGTTGCACTAGACTAAGCAACTAGGTAATTACAATAAACCTTTTAGCATTGCTTGAGGAACAAAAATCCCCCTTCCCCATACTCATATTTATCAAAATTAATCTAACTCAAAAATGGGTCAATATTGAATGTGTTGTGAAAGTGTTTTCTCACTATCCTAATAATTCCACTGATAGTTACACTATTTGGGTGTAGCAATGTGAGTGATTGTTTTCACAAGATTTCTTTAACTGTACGTTTATTCTGTAAGGGAATCTGGAATGAACAAAAGATTTTAACTTATGGGGTCCTTACATGAAGATTATTCCGTTTGTTTGAATAATTTCTTAGAATGTAAACAATTTCTGTAACTTATCATAATTCATTATTATTAATTTATTTATCCTCTCGCAAGAACTCTTTACTTGGAAGGATTTTCCCTCCGAGGTCTATAAATTGAGTATTTTAGGAAAATGTGTTGTACTTTCTGCTTCTTACGAGTTTCATATACGGAGCGATTTTCTTCAATATGTACTACATATTTATGTTCTTTTATGTTTCCCTCCTCTATGACTTTTATTCAAATTTGATTCATTTTCACATTACCTGTGTACACTCTTTTTATAAATTAATTTGAGACCTATATATTCTCATTATTGTTTTCGTAATTTTTCCAGGATATTTTCTTTTTTCTATTTAGATAGTCATTATGCATTACAATATAGCCTTTTTAAACTTAAGCTCAAACAATTTTATAGAGGCAAGCTGCATAATTTACAAATCCTTTTTTATATAATATACGCAATGTATAAAAGTATTCTTTTTTTTAACCATTAATGACAGGATGCATTTATTTATTTTTCCCTACGTCAAATCGATATCCGTGTGAATCATTATTGTCTCACACTTTCCGTTTTACTGGGAAGAGGATTTTCTTTCAACAGCATGACTGGAATTTAAAGTACTTTACCCTAAAAACTACAATCCTGAAATTAATGTTGCCCTGTTACCTTAATTTCAACGGAATCGGCCGACACAACTTCTACTGACCGTAAAATGTAAGGAATCAAGCAACTTCAATAAGATGTACATTTTTATCGTTTTTCTTGATCCACTTTCATTCCTAACCAATAATATCAATCTTTTTCATTTATATTTTCCCTGGTTTGTTTTAATTCGTGACTAAAATTTCTGACCATCGGCTCTTTAAATAACCTTAAAGCCTATAGGTCGATAGTTACCTATCATTCTGATCGATATTAATCAACCAAAATCAGCAAATGTCGGCAAACCAGTATGATAGGTTACTATTAAACGGCAGACCAGATCATTTGAATTTTCCTGTGCATAACTCTATTCCTTAATAACGTCACAAGAGATGTTTGTATGTTTTGAAGATACGTTTTTATATTATTAATTTTTTATAACTAATACTGTTTCTTGTTACGTTCATTGCAATAAAACAAAGACGGATTTTGAATATCCTCTAAAGGGTCAAAGGGTATATGACACTTAAAGGTATCTCAAAACTCGAAGGACTTGGCTTCAACCTTTCCTTAGTTAGTTAATCGCATTATATTGCAAAAAGTCAAAGACAAAAATTTGCTGAACATTGAATACATTATTCTCAGAAAAAATTAAATTATAATGTACAAAAAAATAATGTCAAGTGAACAGTCTGCTCTTAGTAAGTTTAACTTGAGGCAACAAATATATTAAAAAAATAATCCAAATTAGTGGTAGCAGTTTCATTCAATTTATTTGACTATTTACATTTTATGACATTTTTAAATAATTATTTTATTGTAGTATGACTTTTACAACGAACTTTTGTTTAATTATATATGCATTTTTTAGTTTAAATTTAACATAAGAGGAAAAGGAATTTACCTAAATTTCGTTTTAATATCTTAATGTTACATTGTTGAAATACATAGAAGTGTTTATTTTATGAACAAAAATTTTATTAACACGTTTGTTCTTTTGTTCTTGTAGTGCAATTGAAGTAATTTAATATGGAAACGTTTTTGCTTTTTAATATGAATACATGAAAACATTTAAAAACATTGTTTTTCTTTTAACACTTGTAAATTTGGATTATGTAGTACTTTCTATGTTTATTTAGCAATATTGTTATTATAGAATTTTGAGCGATAAATATTGGAAAAATTGTAGATTTTGTGGTACCCGGTAAACTAGGATCTCATACGTTATCAACGATTGTGTTAATGCAAAATAAACAGACCTCATTAAATCTGACTCTTTAAACATGAAACCTGAAATCATTACTATTTCCAAAAACTAAATTTACAAATTGTTTCAGAATTGATTTTATTTTAATTTAAAAGCGATTTTGTACCTTTTTTATAAATTAATTATTTACGATTATGAACTTGTCTCAATTTTTCAGATTTTGGATTGAATTTATCTTAAATGATTTGAATGAAAAATTCAAAAATCTACAGATAGTAGTAAACCTATTAGGTTTAAATATAGACTGAAAACATAATCAGAAATCCTACTGTGAAATTTTAGCTAACAAAATTTAATTCCAATGTGTATGTTTTACGCAGTATTGTCTGACACACTCAATGAATGTTATTTTATCCGCTTACTATAACTGCTTTTATGCACGCTTTATTTACGCCATACTAGTGGGGTCATTCTACTTCCCCAAAAATTATTTTTAGTAGAGAAAGAAAGGCTATGGGTATTACAAAATTATTGATTTCAATGCTGATTGTAAAAATACATATAGTGAAAAATATTTGTTCTGAATCTATGCATTCCAATTACAATGCAATAATGACTATATAACTAGATTTAATGATTGGCATGCCATTCCCCTCAAAAAAATACAATTTCTTTTAATAATTATTATTTTTAATTTAAAGAATCTTTTATTCTTCAGTAAAACCTATCTCAAAATCTACAAACAACAATTCTAAAATCGAATTTAATTATCATTTTATAAAGAAAAGTAATAGTAAAGGAAATTATTATTTTTTTTTTTTTTACCACAATTCGAAAATACAATTAAAATGTTAATAAAACTTTTAAAATCAAATGTTTCTTTTATTTTTTTTTAAATTATTTGTTGCAGCCCTTTTTAAATTAAAAGACAGTTATGGTTTGTAATTTTTTGACGTCAAAATATAAGATTTACTCTCTTGAATTGTGTAAACACCAAATTTTTCTTTATTAGAAATAAGCTCTTAACGCAATTTAGGACGTGTAGACTTTTTTCTCCAAATCAGAGAGAAATATTATTATTAATTAAACTGCACAATCTGTTAATATTAATATTTCTAATTTCAATAGTGTCAGGGGGGGGGACTTGGTGGCCGCAACGGTTTTGGGGTTGACACGGCGCTTCACTGTGAGTTTAAGGTCTCGGGTTCGAATCCAGCGGCTTTGCAATCAAACTCGACATAGTTACAAATGGAATTTATCTTTGTCAAAAACTCTTTCCCCTTGAGGGTTGTATGGCCTCCGCTGTTGCGAACCCCTGTTAAAAAAAGGTGGAAATATATGATTAATTACTTCCGCTGTGTTAATCTAGTTAGAAATTGTCGATATAATTTATTTTAATTGTTCTAAAACGTTATCACAAGGGCACTTTTTTTCATTGAACAACAATAAGACAATTACATTGCATGTATTTAATTTGTATTCTCGTTTAAATAAGGTTAAATAAGGAAAAATCAGCACCAACATATTTGATCTGTCCTATTATAATTTTTTTTTTTAAATATCAAGACTATACACTGTTTATTTGGAGATTGTGAGATGTGATCTTATGTGATTTAGATTTAGAAAAACAGTTTGTTTACTGTGCCAACTTTTCGATTTTTATTGAGATCATCTTCAGCGCCTGGGATTTACAAACATTGTTTTGATTATACAAATGTAATGTGCTTCGTTCTTCTTTTTTGTTGGGCCCAACCCTGAATTCGAAAATCTAAAACAAGGTCCCAGAGGTTTTTAACGATCGGACCTGATTACAATAATTTATTTTATTGGTCAGGCACTTTTTATGTTTTATTCAAACCAAAATAAATATGACACCGAATGTTTGTGGAATTTTCAATTTTAATTATAATTTATTTCACACAACTTTACAATATATTTTATTAATTATTATTTTTAATTTAAAGAATCTTTTTAACATATAATAAGCTTATCTCAAATCTATAAATTTCAATTTTAAAATGAAATTTAAATCTTGTTTTATAGTTTTATAAAGAAACGTAAGAAATTATTATTATTATTAGATTATTATTATTAAATTTTTGACCACCAAATAAAAATAGAAATAAACTTTGAACACAATTTTTTAACATAAATATTATTTCTTCTGTTTTTCTTAAACTAAATTACAATTATTATTTTTGTTTTGACGTCAAAGTAAGAAAAGTTAACTCACATGAATAGTGTGCGCACCCAATATTTCTTTTTTTACCAAAATAACTGTTTATCTACGGAAGCCAGAAAGGGAATTGAATTTATCATTATAAATGAAAGTGTTCTGGTCGTTATATTAAATTAATTAAAAATTTTGGCAAGGCATTTTTTATAAAATTGAATCGTGAGGCAATATAAAACTGGCAGCTGTAATTAATTTAGAAACAGTAAAACCTAAAGCCATTTGCTTGCATAATGAAAACGATGTTTAAAGCCGTTGTAGTATACCTATCCCATTAGCTTTTCCTAATTATATTTCCTCTATAATCATTCTACACGGGTAAAATATATTTTTCAAAAACATTCCTCTTTCGTCTTAATTCTCCTTCCTGGCTATAATAGGATTGAAAATCTCCAAGTTCCACTACACAAAAACACAAGGGCCATAAAACTTACAAATCCGTTCTTCAATCGTTTATACCCCTTTAAAGAAGGAGAAAAGAAAGGGATTAGACGGAAAAGAGGAAGGAAATACGATAATACCCTCACCTCTACCACTGGCCTCTAGGCACACCGAATTTTATTGAAAGAATCCAGTTGCTATTCCTTCATTGAAATATTTCTAATTCTACATATAAGCAAGAGAAATGAAAGGTTTTACAGTGAATAATAATATTTTAAACAATTAACAGTTGCAATATGTTCTCGTACTTTTAAAGATTGGTACAATCTAAGACGGCACATGCAGATTCTGCAAAGAAGCAGAGGAGAACCAATACACCTATTAACGAACTGTGGTGCTATACTTGCCCAGGAGAAAGTGTTTTGGGATGTGCAATTTGACTGTCGAAGAAATTCAACCACTGAAACCGGCACTGCTAATCTAGTTTCTTCATGAAATAGGGCTTACCGGTGTGCTACAGACACAGAACGGGAGATACAAAAGCTCTTAAAGGGCGTAGTATATTACACCCCGACTAATACATCAACATCTACATCTACTCCTCCCCTTCGACTATAAACCTTAAGTCGCGTCCAGACGAGTGTAATGTACTACGTAACGTAACGCGTAATGCAAGGCGAATTCTTTGTGTGGACGATACTACGAGCATTACATGTAACGCTCGCCCCACCATTCGACCGGATCCATCGGGTGTCGTTTTTTTGTGCGAACACAAAGGCCCTCGCAGTTCTCGTTTGGACGGCGTTCTTGGCAGTTGTGTAGTGTGGACGTTCATGATGTGGAGTGACGAACAGTCGCATTGATTTGCTCTGAGTTTATTAACCTACACTTTAGAAGTGAATAGCATAGTCTATATAGCTTCAGCCATGTTCTATCTCAAAGAGACCTAGGAAACCGATTGCGCGCCGTAGAAATGATTGCTTTACAAATTATAAAATTGTGTTTTTATTGAAATATTATTTTTAAAATTTTTATTTTGAATTTTAAAAACTATTATTAAATATTACATTATATATATATATTACAACACCTCACTACAAATCAACACAACATATCTCAACAAACATAGGCCAAAACCCAAATTATTCTCAAATTAATCCTGACATTATTACTCATTCTTTCTGCTGACAAAACAAAACAAATAGTAACTATCAGAAAAAGAGTACAGGGAAAAATTAACGAAATTATCACAGACACAAATAATAATCAAATCAGACCCTACCCCTTCTCTCATCAAACAGAGAAACAAAATTCAACAAGAAACACTTAAACGAAAAGAAATTGACATATACAACTTCAAAACAACTCACAATCACCCCCGAAACTATACGGATACTCTCTAAGACCCATAATTTCATTTGCACATTTCCTACACATAAAATGACAAAATACCTAACCAACATAATCAACTTCAACATCACGAATAACACATGAATAAACGATTCATTTCATTTCATTAACAAAATTAGCAATATCCACATCCCCTCACACTACTCTCTCATATCCCTAGATGTTTCATCATTGTTCACTAACATTCCAATAAGCACAACACTGAACATTATTAAAGACAAATGGCCTAACGTAACACCACACCACAAATCAAAGAACACGTTCATAACAATGGTCCGACACTGCTGTATTAACGAATATTTTGCATACGACGATCAATTTTACAAACAACTATTTGCTATAACCATGGCTCATTCAGGCTCCAAAAACAATTAAAATGGAAAGGAACCAACAATTCGGACACACAACCATAATTAACAAAATCAGACACCCATTACTAGAAATGGGGACTGACTATATGGTCATTCACAACCTCCTACAAAATCTCAACAGACTAAGAAGGAGAGGAAAAACACAGGAGAACATCGGATACAATGATATGGTATACGGATGGCTCCAAAACAAATGAAGGAAACGGATCAGGTGTTTTCTGCACAAGCCCAAAATATGAGCAATCAAACTCACTAGGGAAGTACACCTCGGTCTTTCAAGCAGAAATACATGCTATCAATGCTTGTGCCCTGGAAAATCTTAAAAGAGGTTACACTGACACAACAAGGTAACGGTATCCTGGGTGCCAGGGCACAGGGGAATTTTGGGTAATGAAGAAGCAGACAGACTGGCCAGAGGAGGATCCGCAAGACCATATATAGGCCCCGAGCCTATCCTTGGGATATCAAAAACAAACATAGAATCCTCCATCGCAGAATGGATCGAAATAAAACAAAGAGAAAAATGGATAAACTCTAGCAGTGCTAGACAAAGTAAACTCATGATAAAACAACCCTCATCAAAACTGGCAAAAACACTACTGCAATTGGAGAGGACAAATCTCAGAGGAGTGGTAGGACTACTAACCGGCCACTGGCATCTGTGAAAACATCTAAATAACATGGGCATATATAGTAGTGATCCCATTTGCAGACTATGTAATGACGAGGAAGAAACAGCCACTCATATCATCTTCGAATGCGAAGCAACGGCTCAATGGAGGTTCAATCTGACGCATAAAAGCGACTCAGAGAACCACATTGAAGCAACAATAGTCAATGACTTGATACTTCTGAGGAAAAGGATCGAGTCTATTGACTAAACCAAGGAACTAGGAAGGTACAAAAAGCCAGAAGGCTGCAGTGCCTGGGGTACACAAAGCCCGCCTCCTGGTATCCTTTCCCACCATTCCATTCCAAACACTTTTTTCCAAAATTAAAATTCCCACACCAATATCAAATAAATCTGACGTGATCTACAAAATCAATTGTTTAAACTGTCCGGCAACTTCCATCAGTCTTACATCCCAATATTTGGACAAGAGAGTAAAGCAACATATTTATGAATGCAAAAACACAAGAAAATACTACATCACTGCTACCCACCATTTTGAACACAAACACAATTTCAACAATCCAAAAATATTACACACAGAACAAATACATGTAGAAAATAGTGAATTTATACAATGCAAAAAAGGTTTTTTACATTCGATCAAAGTATTTTTGCTCACTCAAAGTGTGTAAAAAGTGTGTACTTTTATCGAATACAAAAAATATTTTTTGTATTGTATAAATTCACTTTTTCCACATCCTCCATGTATTTGTTAAATTTAAACAATATTTGTAAATCCCAGGCCCTGACGATGATCTCAATAAAAACTGAAACGTTGGCACAACAGAGAAAATGTTTTTCTGATACCTACATCACACCAGACCGCATCTCACGATTTCCTAATAATCATCGATTAATGGTCACTAATCACCACACACGTTTATCATAAAGTGGATTTGTTAATTCAAATGCGGCATTTTTCACCGGCAAAAGTGTGTTAACTAAGAGAATTTATTGATTCGGTAATATTGCAATTAAACTAAGCAAAAATGGGATTGTTTTAGAATGTATGTTGTTTTTTAATATGCTATTTCATTTGGGAATTTTAACAAGGGATAACTTTAGACGATGTGCAAACAAAGCGGCCGGCCGAATCGACCCATTTTTTAAATCAGTTAAGCCACACCTTCGTGAACATCGGTTTCAGCTGTCAGCCGTTAAAAAACATGGATATATATATGCTGTGGTCAAGCAAATATACAATTAGCCCGAGAATTCCGGACCAAGAGTAAATTGACTCGGGCAGGCAACCTTTACATTAATTACATTGTGAATAGTAAAAATTCTTGGAAAAGTTCTCATCAAGGATTTTCGACAATCCGAGACGCGAATATCAAATTACATTTTACATTCCATGTATTGAAAAATGAAATTCGTGTTAAATGTATATGATGAATTTGTAAACTCGGTAATTTTTAAAAAGTTTAATTAAAGGCAGTGCAGTGAATTTCTAAACGTTACAGTTAAACAACAATAAACTAGAACCATGGGAAACGGGCCGAAATACATCATTCTGCTCTCCCGCGTACTCCCTTGATAGAGAAGGCGACTTTATCTCCCTGAGTGTAGGGGCTTCCCAAGCGTGGAAACTACCGGATCCGGTTATTTTTTAAGTGGAAATGCTAACCACCTCCTAGATGAACACTGCCTACAGTCAAAGGTCTCTTGTCGAGCTCAGCCTACACCTGTCATGCGCATTCGAGGGTCGCCATAGGCCTAGCCTAGGTGGTCTGATCCTTCGCTTCCCGAGGGTACCACGCCGGTCATACTCACAACAATGCTAAACAGACGAGTCAGAAAGCTGATTTACTACCCGCTCCCATTCGCTTACTCACGCATTCGAGGGACTGTTCAGCGTAATCATCGCGTCCTCAACGTGTACACGCTGTCGTCCGGTCGCAACGTCTCCCGTGAGGCCGGGGTAGTAACGCTGGCCACACGCATGCTTCATGAAGGACACAAAAAGAAGACAGCCTCTGTCTAAGTTCCCGCCAGGAGCGTTACCACAAACCACCACGAATCCATTCCCAGTGTGACTAGGGCTGAATTTGGAAGAAATTTTGTCACCTCGTGGTACAGACGGTCATACACCCTCCCCCGTCAATGCAGGCAGGATCTAGTGCACTGGCCCTCGTGTGACTCTGGTAAGGAACCCGCCGCCACGAGTACAGCTTATGCTTTAGAGAGGTTGCCACGCCCTCTCGACTGCACCTTTATTCTGTGCACACCAAGGGTTGAGAGGGGTCACAGGATAGAATGAAGGAGCTCGGATTAAGAGAAAGGGGCTGTGGATGAGAACCCGAGGGGGGCCGTTGCGGGGTCTCGGGCCTCAAACCACACAGTTGTTATTGACTACTAACTTTTTGTTTAAATTGGATACCATTTACAACAATTAGATTGGCATCAAAAGAAGTCCGTTGATTACCGAACTAGGGGCTAGCGATTGACCAGGTCATAACAAAAAAAGGGTGAGCAAGCCAATCATATATACACAAAGGTCCAATAAAATTCTCTCAGGAACGTCTCTCCGAGGAGCATCATTTGTTCAAGTTAAACTTCTCTGCTCCATTCTCTCCCTTTATAAACATCGCTAACCATATCTCTCAGGCGGACTAAGGGACTCGTCACATATTACATGTTCCCAGGGAAGTCCGAAATGTCTAGCCCAGATCCCCCCGCATAATTCGCGAGCCCCGTCGCTTAATTTTACTTTTAAACCATGTTTACACACATTACACTATCCCCCACGAAATGAAAGTTGGTGTACAAGGGGAACGACATTCCTCTTCCTGCCCTGTCAGACATTGGAGAAAATAACAAAATTACCCTTGTCTGGGTGCAAGGACACAAGGCAGTGAGACCGCGAAGGGCCAGATAAATTCGCCAAGGAAAGTTCAATCAGGACACCTATTGGTCTCGAAGTCGTTTGTGGCTTTCCAAACTGCCAAAAACTCGGATCATTAAACGATGGATTAATAGTAAGTCCTCCGCTCAATGCGAATGTAGCCCGGACAGAGGCATTCGATAAAAATTATCGAAGGACCATCGCAGAACCTAACAGCATAACTACTAAATCTAGGACATGCTAGGACTAGAATAATAGTTGGACTCCTAACGGGTCACTGAAGATTCGGAATGACAGAAACAATCCTATGCAGATATTGCCAAGAAGAAGAAGAAGAAAAAGTGAAACACGTCATATGCTGGTGCGAAGGCCTATGTAGGCTGGTATTCCCTAATCCTGGGGGAGGAAACTCGGAAGCCCTAAAACACACGTTAGGTTATGGTAAAAATCTTAAGCTTAACAAGGAGCTCTAGATAAAAAATATATATCATCTTCAGGGCCTGGGATATATAACAGTGTTTAAATTATACAAATACGTCCAGGATATGAAAAATAACAGTTTGAGTGTGTACAAATATTATGATTGAAACTTAAATTCCTAGCATTATATAAAGCCATTTTTCCATAACCTTTGTATAATTTAAACAATGTTTATAACTCTCTGAAGATGATCTCAAAAAGGTCGAAGCATTGGCACGATAAAGAAAATGTTTTCTAAAGCTTACTTCACACCAGACCGCATCTCATAATCACCAAATAATCATACTTATCGAAGTAAATTATGTTTATGGTTTAATGCTTTAACTGGCGTGTTGTAAACATGTTGGTAAGTCATTGATTTGTTTATACATCAATTTTTGTTCGTGCAATTTCAACATCTTCCTTAATATTCTTGGAAAATATAACAAACATCACATATTTAGAACAAATATTAATAATACTTCTAATTTAAACATTTGTCAGTTTTGAAATGGAAATATTTGATGAATTGTTTTATACAGGAGCGATCAACCCTTCAATCGCAAGTAACGTGATTATTCGGATGGAACTACATTCTGTGTTTTCCAAATCGTCATTCAGTTTTAAAGTGATGTGCTTATGTTACAATCTGAAGATAAGATAAAGCACTCCGGTCTACTTGCACACCTTATCTAACGCATGTAATTAAGTTATTATCTAACAATAAGTTATAATATCAAATCGCCCCGGACACAAACAAGTATTCATGATTTAGACAGAAAAAAGGAACGACTTTAACATTTATCTTAGAAAACGTTATAAAAAGTTATCAATAGATCCAGTAACATATAGCACACAAAACATGCAATAGGTAAATTGTTTCTCTTGTAAGCGTGTAATATAAAATAGTTCAAAATACGCAACCAAGTAAAATGTTTTGAACAATGCTTAACTCAGACATAGTTTCGTGTTTTTATGATTAAAATGAAAATATAATTTAGAGGAAGTAAAGGCGGTAGTATTCTGACGGTTTCAACATAAAAGCCGATTTGTTACACGGAACAAACCGGCGGAACAAAAGTCAACGGATATTTATCAACAATTGTACTACAATTCATTGTTTCCTATTTTTTCTCAGAGAGTTCAATTTAACAAAAATCCACAAACCTAAGGTCAACATGATAAACCCCCAATCTCGTTTTGTCCAAGCATGAACTTACACGAAACTCACCACAACAAACTACAGTTTTTTCAAGGTCAGGTTTACACCAAAACTCTTCCAATTTAAAATTTGTCTAATTTCAAATAGTCTTATAATAGATTATTTTTAAATGTACATGATAAGAAATATTATTTCATATACACCTTGTTTAATGACCATTTTTCGACAATTATGATATTTTAATTAACTACAGTATTTTTTATTTTTTTTTTAATTTCCGCGTCTACCTTTTTAAAAATTCATAGTCAATTTTCATGTTAATGTATTTATAGGTTATTTAAAACTTATTTCTCTGGTAGTCTGCAATAACGAAACAGTTTGGTCAATCTTAACTTCTTGTTCGAGTAAATCCCATATCTATTATTCATGTTCGTAAAAATCGGGCAAATTACTGAACTGTCGGTTGAATAATGTGAGAAGATATTTTGACCTGATCGAGAACATGTTATAAACTTTATTATAAATTAATTGAATTGTATGAATTTTGTGACGTCTCGGAACCATTCGGGACGATATTGGATAAAAAGTCCACTTCCTCCGTGGTTTAATTAAATGTTACGATAAAGATAGAGAAAGAGAGAGAAAAATTAAAGGAAAAATTTATTCCCTTGGGAAATTAAAGAAGGAACATAAGTACCGTTGAGGCACACCATAATCGACACACCTCTTTAAGCGAATGCTGAGTCGGTCCAACAGCATTGTGACTTTCACACTTGGAGAATAATTTTTCTCGATATTGTCTACTGTTTCAACCTTTTCCCATTTTTTTTTAATCAGAAGACGTTGAGACGACAATTAAACAAACAAATAGAAATTTTTTTGCATGCAACACATACGATGTAATGTTATATTGGTAGAATTAGTTAATTGTTAATACAACAAATTACTAAAATTCATTTTTATAACATGATGTACTGATTAATGATTACTGATTTGTATAAGCATGTACACACATGCGTGTTACGGAGTTGATCCTATAAATTCTTGCAGCTCTCCTACAATTCCAGCTTTGTTTAATTTACAATAAATTATCAGCAGGCCTCATCTCTACTGAAAATTAAATCCTCTAGCATTATGAAAAAATCTGTTAGCAAAATTATTCTAACTTTTGGAAGTTTGCACTAAAATATTGATAATACAGAATATCCGAGTCTAGTATCGATGCTATAATAAAGACAGTTATTTCACAAATATTTTTATTAACGGCTGATTATGAAACATAATTTCTTGTATTTTAAACTATTTTTCTTGTACTTTTGACTTTACAGCTTGTACATCGCACTTTTTTATTTTTTATTATTAAAAAAATGTACAAATTTCAAGTTACTATACTAATAGTACTAGTACGAATTTCACGGCGTAGGGCCTATCAATAGTCATTTCATCCCCAACGCAATCGGTTCCTAAAAGCAAGCCCATTCATTCTCTAAATCATTTTTAAAAACATTCTTTCCTGTTTACATACCATTCACTGTTATGTTGGTCGAGTACTTCCTCCTTACCCTCTACACATTTTATTTTTATTTACACCCAGATTTTTATACAATTGTATGCTTTTTTCCAATATGTTGACCAGATATTTATCCGAATCATACCCCCGTCGAATTTCATTCTGCCTATTTGAAGAATATGGTGTAAAAATGCATATTTGGAGAATATAGTAAATTTTTGATAACTTAAAAAAATAAAAATAAACCAAGCAACGAAGAACATGAGAGGGAAAAGACAAAAGCTTAAAATGTTGTTCAGCTTTCCAATTTTCCAGGAACGAAAAAGAAACAAATGACACCGCAGAAGTCTTGTGAAATAATCGACTTCGTATTTGAGCCCCTCATTTCCAAACCAAATTGGTGCAATTTCTTTGCCTTTCCTGAAAAATTAATATTTCTGAAGTAGTCTGGTTGTAGAAGGAAATAGTGGTCTCATTTGAAACACAAAAATTGTCAGTTTCAGACCTTATTGAACCTAGTAAATCTAAAAAAATGTCAAAAGTTGGAAACTTTTTCTAAACTAGTAGGCTGGATTTTTCTTTTCAACGAATTCATTCCAGCATACCCGGCGATACAATAATTATATTACAAAACATATTAAAAAATATCATTAACGAAAATATTAGATTGACTGAACAGACAAAAATAAATTAAACCTATTAAGTTATTATTCAGGGAATCGACTATCCAATTATTTTAAGTTCCAAGTATGCTTCCATCACCTCTGCATTTAAAGCCTTTTTCTGAGTTCAAATATTTATCAGCGTTTCAGAAGGCACTAACTTTGAAATGTATATCACTCTCAATTTTCATTCAGATTAGAGCTTAATTAAGTTTCGTATTAATTTTAGTATTTCGTATATAATTTTAAATTATAGGATTTTAATTTACTGAAATTTTCGTTTTATTTCTTTTCAAAATGACTATGTACTAGTCCAATATATGTCTAAATTAGAAAAAAGTTGATGTCTCTTATCTTGCTTATTTTAATTGTTTTAGTGCAAATTATTTAGCATATTTAAGAGTTTTTAAGTCATGTAGTATTAAACGTTTAATCTAACGGTTGCTATTGCACCATCGGCCCTCCCACATTTCACATTCACGGTAATAAATACATTCATTCTTAATATACACTAAGAAACCCAAGACGAAATTCTATAAAGTATTGTACATAGTAAACCAGTATGGTTTTCTCTAAAAACCGGAACAGGGGACTCAGAAACCCGCCGCTCAAGCACAATTTTCATATCGGGTGCATTCCTACACGCTCTCTATATTTAGCCAAGGAGTGGATCCCTTCGATTAAGTAGTCCATATACTTCACTCCATGCTTGATTTCGTCTATTTTCCAACAATGCTAGATTCTAGCCGAATCTGCATCACTTAAAGCCATCACTCAAACAAATTTCAAACATAAAAATGTATAACAATCCAACGGAAACACAAGTGGGAGATTTTAACTGTGTTTTATTTACCTCTAATCTTTTAAAAAGAACCAAATATTGTTTTAAGATAGTCAATGGAGGATTGTCTAAGAAATAGTTAAAAATATTAAGGATTTTTGTATTGATACAAGAGTTTGTAAATAAAAGCGCGATCTGACTGCGTTTTGAAGTGTAGGGCTTTTATTTAAAAAATTTATTGCAGTCAGAAGGATTTAAGCAAAATGAAAACAATAATAAATTTAAAATGAAAACAGGCCTTTGCACACTAACAGAAAGTTGTTCATTTTTTTGAACAAATTTGGGGAATGTAAAAGGATATTTTTTTATCGATTTCTTTTATTTTCAACAAATGTGAAGTTTGCAATCATGCTTAGTGAAGTTGTTAATCATGCTGATTGTTCGTATCGTCGTTAGTTGATGGCTTACCTCTGAAAGTCAGTTTAGCCAATTTTGCCCCTTTGGACCTGGCGACGTGGAATTGTTTCAGCCTTACCGAGAGAGACATGTTCTCTCCAACGGCTGCCTCACAGTACTGTCAGGAGATTCGGGACCGCCCCCGGCCGCACAATCCTCCGCCAACCCCACCGAGCCGCCCCTCGCCTTTTCACCCTCGACTCACCAACGAGAATGCTTTTCCGACAGAAAACCGTCCACCGGGAACAACGTGGACAAGCGGACAGCCACATCCTGAGCGTTTATCAATTTATTTATAGAACTGTATACAATTATTTTAAATCCTAGTGTGGACAGGGTTTTAAGGTTATCGATCTATTTAGTCTGAGGATGTATACAAATTTAAGGTCGGTTTACTCAGGTCTTGAGATTTCATTTCCACACCCTTCAAATAACAAATCAAACAATTGAATAATCACAACATACAAACAGGTGCCAAGTGTTCAGGCGTTAAAACAGTGAATTAGGCAAACAGATTTGAAATAAATCATTCAGACGGAATACAATCGAAAAATACACGAAATAAATAACGTTGTAACTGACTAGAAACCGAATATATTTATAGTTTATTTGATTCATGAGGAGCGGTTAAGAATGATGTCTAGAAAAACACCTTTTTCATTTTTTCCGGCGTTTCTACCTTTATTCGGGTCATCTTCAGGGCCTGGATGAATTACAAAACATATGTTGATTTATTTATATATTGATTTATATATATTTGATACAAATACAACACACATGTAAATATAACTGTATGTCATTCATATTTATATTTACTTCTGTATTGTATTTTTTGCAATGAATATATGTTTTGTAATTCACTCAACCCCTGAAGATGTCCCGATTAGAGATCGAAATGGCGGCAAAAAAATTAAAAAGATGTTTTTTCTAAACACCCTCATTATTGACTGCTCCGCAAGAAGCCAATAATTAAACAACCGGTCACCAAAAAGACATACATTATATTAGACAAAACTAGTCAAGTGAAAAAATGTCCAATGTAAAAATATATACACCATTGTTTATTTTTCTTATTGAATTCTTGTTTAATTCCACAACTCTGCCGACCTGGATAAACAAGTTCTTAAATCGTCTTTTGATGCATAGACTAAAATACAAAAAGTTATTAAAAATTAGTTGATATTCTTGTCTCTGCACGGTACTGCCAGTAAAGATAATTTGCTGAATTTTGTATCCGCCCGAGCAATTTCGTCAGTAATTTCTTATTTTTAGCAATGCAAATTTGTAAAAAGGACTCGAGTAAAAACACGCACCGCTGATGCTGTCTAAATGCCGAAATGCGACCAAGGCCAAACTGCAACTTCATCGCCCAGCAGATCTCGTAGACGTGCCAATGCAAGTTAGAAGTACTACACACCAAAAGTAATAAATATTTAGGTTTAAAATATTATTGGATTGTTGGTATTTCAATTGATACACTGTATTACACATTCGCTATGTTTAGGCTCTATTTCTCAAGGAAATGTAGGAAGAAATTCACAAAAATATATGAAACATTAATAGTTAAATATTTCTGAAAAATTGAAAGAAAAAAAAAACATTTTCCCACACATTTTAAACATGGACGTGAAGAAGGCCACATATAAAACCGAAATCTTGACGATTGTTTAATACAAAGTATTAATTGAAGGACCAGTTACCCAACAATAGCGACACCAATGACCTGACCTGGTATGGGTCCATGGGTATTTGGGTCATAGAGGAAACTGACACGTTAGTCAAAAGGAGCCAACATGGACCCTCTAGGGAATCCTACTGGGGCCTAGCATTTTCCTTAATGAGTCCAAATTTTGGTTGGAATGATACCCCAGACATGACGCAGTCCATATAAGCACCACCCTGATAAGGAATTACTGTAAAGCAACTATCACCTCTGGTCGGACTCCGAGAGGGCACTGCCACCTAAGGAGGTACACGCACGGGATAGAAGTACAGAAGAAACACTATGCCGATACTGCCAGAAAGAGGAGGAGACCGTAGAACAAGTTTTATGTGATATATGATTCTTGCCAATAGAAGATAAAAAGCCGCAAGCAAGATCCTAAATTAACAAGCCTCTCTTGCAAGGGCTATAGAGGTTGATAAACACCCTGAAGCTGGCCAGCGAGTTAATATAACAGGGGAGCACAATAGATATACTCAGGTCAAGGTGCAAAAGACCTGTGACCATCTATTTTATCCCTATCCATAATCAACAATATCTCAAACCAGAATAAATCAAAGTTGGCCTACGGAATAACTTCATAAATACTTAGATTATAATTTTGAAATATTAGTAACATCCCCTATACGATTTGCAACAAAGTTTTGATGAACATAAAAAAGAAAATATGCAGAATAAAGAAATCTAATATTCTTTATAATATACATTTAAACAAACAAAAAACATTAATTGATATTTTATTTTGTCAATTACTTATATAGTGTAGTGAATTTAATAAAAAAAATCAGTGTCTGAAGCTTTGGCAAAAATACAACGATGTTTTCTTATATTTCGACTTCATAAGGTAAAAATACAACAATAATTTGTTTAGAATAAGTAAGGATAATCTGTTAATAATTTATGAATGGCATAATTCAGATATCAGTTTTCGAGCAACTCATTTCATTACTCACAGTTAAGAGTTTATTAATTAAAATTATTTCAATTAAAATATAATATGGGCATTTTTGTACTATTGATCTTTTTCAAATAATAAATACTTCTATTTATTAGTGTAATACTTTCAATGTTTTCTGTATGTATTTACTTTATCGAATTGTGAATTTGTGCATAAAATTGCAATTTTGCAATAAAAACTTTTCGTGTAATATTTTGGTGTTGTTGACGTCTGGGCTCACCAACGTTGTACTTTATGACGTCAGATCGAGGTTTCGGTTTACGATGGTCTCTGGCCTGGCGGATGGTTCCAGTACTTCGAATGTTGCTCACGCTCCTGTCGACTGTCGCCACTTTCCATTATCCTTTCCTTTCTTCGGACGGGTTTACTTATTGACGCCAGTGACCTCACGCCGTGCCGTACGTTGTAGCAAGAGGTTAGTTTACCCCTCACACCACGTGCTACGGTGCTTCTCTGTGAATGTGAGAAACAGCCCTTCTCCGATGCCACATCCTTAACGAATTCTTATTTTACTTGAAATAACTCATTTCTACCTTATTCTCTCAAGATGTTGGTTCTTTTCGAATCTTCAGCCGGCTATGCCGTCTTTAAGGTAAACTAGGTTCATTTTAAAATAACAAAATTTGTTCGTATCCTTAAGTTTTTTACACGTGGATTTCTTTTCTAGCTTATGGATGAAAAGAAACTGAACAAAACCGATTCACTTTTCGACGAGTTTCAATCTCCAGAAAAAGCCAACAGCATGTAAGTTTGTACAACTTTCGTAAATGTTATTTTGTGAAAGTGAATTTATTTAAACACGCCGATTATTGTAAATATGATTGCATATATGTAATTAGTTTACATAATTTACCGTACTAATTGCTTGAAAAACCAACCTCTTAGATTGACTATAATTGGTTATTGTAAATATTGTTTAATCTAGTTCTAATTAAATTTATATCCTAGATAAACTGGATATCGACAAGTGTATTAAACATTGCATCTTTATGTAGTCGTAAAATTTTAAACAACCAAACCAAACTTAACTATTTCAAGAGTTGAATTTTTTTTAATATAAATAACGATTATTTTTAATTCGATTAGGTTTTCTGGTCTAATTGACCAATTAAATTCTTTTCAGTTAATTAATTTTTAAGTATAGGTATTGCTAAATGCTGCTGCTCTACCATTTAAACTAACGTGATTTTGACCCGTTCAAGCACCAACTTCCCACCTCAACCTAACCTTTTGGATTTTTCCCTCCCTTTTGGGTCATGGGTTTGAATCCATTTCCTGGCAACGGCTTTTTTTAATCTCAACCAATACTTTACTTAAAGATTAATTGATTGAAAATTGTTTTTAATGATGTCAAATTGCTCAAGTGGTTAGAGAAGCAGCATATTGAATGTAAGTTCTAATCCTGTCTCTGACTCCATTCAGCATCACATGGATTTTGTTGGAGAAAAAAGTGACACTTTTCAAACCTGTTCTTTCCTTGAGGCAGTGGTTGACTAATGAGTGCAGTAGAACCTCAATTTAATTTATGTGACACTTTTTTTTACGAGAGAATAAGTTTTAAAATTGAAAGTCAGTATTGTGGGAACAGTTGGCGGAATGTGCGACACCGAAAGAAACTTTGTTGCATTAGGCTTCCACAAGGTGTTGTCTTCAACACATAAATCGAATTCACATGGAACAGATATTTGTGTAAATTAAGGAAATTTGGTTTGGAATGTTTCAACTGGCACTGGGTCTGTAACACTTGGCCTTCAAGAAATTCTTTGATTTCTAAACACTGCACATTAGATTCAATTAATTTAAATAGTTTTGTTCTTCCACAGATTCTTTGCTTAGTCTGTATTGGCTATATGTACTTGAAAAAGTTTATTTTCTTAATTTACAGCCACTACAAGCCACTGTTTTTTCCTATTAATATCCTGGCATGTTGCATAATTTTTTCTATGGAAGGATATTTTTTTCGATCCAATATGTTAAAAAGTAACACCATTCTTTCATTACTTTTGCAAAAGATAGTTCCTACTCACAGTAAGTTTTTACTTTCTATCTTTTGGAAAAGTATTGAACGCCACGCCACACTCATTCCATCATTTATCATTTCCATTCTTTCATTGGCTGTTTATCTGAATTTTTTGTCGCGACATACTTTCCCAATTGCTAAATTTAAATGTAATCACATGTACCATGATATGCATGTATACTTCTAAGTTGTTATGTTTTTACAGAGTCAAATTGAAGCATTTTGAAAAATTCAATGACACTACAGAAGCTTTGGCTGCAACAACAGCAGCAGTCGAAGGAAAATTGAGTAAAGTTCTTAAAAAGGCTCTTAAAAAAGTTTTGAAAGAAGCCACTGACCAAATACTCATAGCTGATGCAAAACTTGGTAACGCCATCAAGGACAAATTTAACGTTTCTTGTGTATCAAACACAAATGTTATGGAACTACTCAGATGCATCCGGTCACAAGTAGATAATCTCTTGAGTGGGTTAGACAAGAAAGACATTTCAGCAATGGCTTTAGGTTTAGCACACAGGTAAATTTATTTTTATAATTTATTTTAATGAAAATATTAACCAACAAAAATTGTGTTTTTTAGCCTATCAAGGTACAAGTTAAAATTTAGCCCTGACAAAGTTGATACAATGATTGTTCAAGCTATCTGTTTATTGGATGATTTAGATAAAGAATTAAATAATTATGTCATGAGAGCTAGAGAATGGTATGGCTGGCATTTTCCAGAATTGGGGAAAATAATCACAGATGGTGTTGTATTTGTAAGAGTTGTGAAATTGATAGGTAAGTTAACAACTATCATAACTACATACTAATAATACGTTACAAGTACTCATGTTTGTTTTTCTAATTGTACTGAAGGAACTAGAGATAACACTGCTAACACAGATCTGTCTGATGTTCTGCCTGAAGATGTCGAAGAAAAAGTCAAAGAAGCCGCTGAAATATCAATGGGAACAGAAATTTCCCAAGATGATATTATGAATATTCAAGATTTATGTGACCAGGTAGGATTTTTTTTACACCAATATGGAAGTAATATCATGTATCATTGTCATCCCATAAGATAAATGACAGTAGCCTCTACGTATTTGAACATATTACAACTTTACTAATGGCAGTGCTGCACCCAGGAGGATTCATCACTTATGTTGTGTTCAAGGATGTTTCAATGAGGAGGTCTCGGGGACATCATTGGTTACAATGACATGGTGGTTCTTGGGGTGGGCTCAAGTAGTATGGCTAGGATGGATTGGGTGGTGGGTTTTTAATTTTTTGAAACAGGAATGGAAGAGTTTGTTGACTAAAAGTAATGTTAAGGTCGCTGTGGATGAGGTCTGACAACTCCATAGTTGTCCAAGTTTTCTGAGGATTCCAAGTCAGTCTTTTGTCTATTTGACTTGAGTGGAAATCTATCCCTTTGTTTGATGTACAATGGAGGACAAAACTGTTTTATCAATGTGAGTTCATTTGCCTTCATTCAGTTTAGTCCTCCACTCTTTGCACTAGAATTCGATAAGCTCGTCTTCTTGGAAACTGGATGTAGTATAGGTGGGATTCAAGTTAGAGGACAGAATTACAGTATCATCTGCTTGGGTGGAAATTATGGTATTGAGGTGTGCAGTGCAGGTAGGTCAGCAGTATCATAAATGATCTAAAGGATGGAATCCTGGTAGAGTACCTTCTGGTACTAATGATAGCCCATTGTCATACCTTACTCAGTAGCTGCAATTGGTTAAATAGCATTTCAGGATAAAAGGTTATAGGAGTGGGTAGGAAGCCAACTTAATGGTGCCAGGCCCAAGCCTTTGCTACATCTAGGAAGGCATCCAAAAAACATACTGTTCTCCATAGAAGAGGAGATGTTAGAATTTAAAATTGGAAGGAAAGGCAACCATAATTACATCATGTACATGTTAATTTTTCTTTTGTTTTTAGTTAACTTTAAGAAATGAAACTTCTGAATTTGGCAGTTGATCCCAAAACTATCATCTTAATTTTTGTTAATATTCTTTTTGTAGGTGTATTCATTCATCATTGTTTAAATAAATGACATTTTTAACAACTTTTATCATTCTCATGAGTATAAAAAAATTTTCTTCACAAACTGCAATATTTGTATTTATACAAATAAATTGATATTATATTTATTACATGACTATTATAATTACAGTTTAACCTTAAGCAAAGTAATTAATTTTGTAATAATTTATTCTAGGTCATAGAAATTTCTGCTTACAGAAGTCAGCTCTATGATTATCTAAAAGCTAGAATGATGGCCATTGCTCCTAATCTCACAATTCTTTTGGGAGAACTAATCGGTGCTAGATTAATATCACAAGCAGGTATGTCTCTGGTTTTATTATTATTTTAATCTATGTAATATCAACAAATGTTATTTTTTCAGGTTCGCTTATTAATTTAGCCAAACAACCTGCATCTACAGTACAGATATATGGTGCTGAAAAAGCTTTGTTTAGAGCTTTGAAGACTAATAAAGATACTCCGAAATATGGTCTTATCTACCACTCAAATCTTGTCACTTCAGCTAGCACAAAAAATAAAGGAAAGGTGAGTCAAGCTTGATTTTTCATTGTTTGTGTTTGGAATTGGGCTATTATTTTTATTTTTTCAGATGTCTCGATCAGTAGCTGCAAAGGCATCACTAGCCTCTAGGGTCGATGCCCTTGGCGAAGGAGATGAGACGGATGTTGACTTTGGGGCAGAGCATAAGGCAAAATTAGAACAACGACTTAAAATGCTTGAAGAAGGAAACCTCAGGAAGATATCTGGTTCAGCGAAGGCTAAAGCAAAATTTGAAAAATACTACTCGAAGAAGTAATATATAAATATGATTTTTTAAGTCCATTTTTGTTCATTTATTTTGTTTATTTATGTATGTCCACTTGCAGAGAGGTGATTAAGTACGAAGATGAGGACGATTCCACAGTCCCAGGAAGTAAAAGGAAGATAAAAATGGAGGAGAAAAAGCCCTTGATTCAGGAAATTACTCCTGCAGAAAGTGGTAATAACAGTTTCTTATTATTATATTGCTTTTTATAAGTTGTAAATCTTTTCTTACGAAATTTTATCCTCTTGCAGAAAGTCCTCCGAAGAAAAAGAAAAAGATAAAGCAGGAACCATCTGAATAAGTTTCTAATTTTTTATTTTTTATTCCAGCTCCTATGCTTCAATATAGGAGATTTTAATCCTTTTCGAGGGGTAAATAATCATTTATCTCTTATATAGGATCTTTTATTTTTTAAAATAAATTACAAATTATGTTTACAAGTTTTTGTTCCTCTCAACTTCCCAACATTGGTGTAACTTTTAACATTAAACTTCAAAATGTACTGCTTTCTAAAGTGATTTTAACAAAAAAAAATCTTAAGTAAACCTACCTGATAGATTGTGTACAGATGTGGCAGTCTAAAATTGTAGATTTTTTTGTCGTAGCAGGTTTAGTGTGAATAATGTTGACAATAAAAATTTAAAATGTATACATAATATGTTGATAGATATTTGCTTTGTAATTCTTGTTTTTATATGTGTATCCAGCTGTAGGTCTTACATAACAAAAATGAAAATATATTTAAGAATTTAGTTTAAATACTTTTAATTGATTCAATAGTCTGTGACTAAATTGATTTTTTTTTTTTTTTTTTTTTTTTTTTTTTTTTTAATGGATTCCCGTTTTGTTTCATCATGTTGGTAACACACTAAATCCAATCCTTGCACTGGACGTGATGTTTTTCTTCGTGTGTTATGGTTTTTTTAATTTCAAAATTACTTATTTAGTAGTAAGTTAAATTTCACATTAAAGTAATTCAAATCACACATAAAAGTGGCTTCAACCGGAAAATTAATTTGACAAATGAATAGTTCTGGTTTTTTAACACAATTTTATTGTTAGGAAAATGAAATTTAGCGAAAACTAATTTTTTTTTGTGGATAGGGAGATCTGAAGGCAATGTGCATTTGAAAGATAGTAACTAGTTGAAAAAGATAAACAGTGAAATGTGATGAATTGTAGTGTTACTCTACAATTGTCTTAGTCATTTTTTTTTAGATAAACATTTGACCAGACCCTGGGATAGAACCACAGCTAACTCTGATAGGAGTCAGAATATAGCCCATTATGGCAAGGTAAAAACATCGTTTCTTCAAGTAAAAATGCATATTTAATTGGGGGGTGTGATGACGTATTTTGACATTGTATCGTCTTCAGTTTGTGTGGTATGGTGGGAAAGGATACCAGGAGGCGGGGTTTGTGTACCCCAGGCACTGCAGCCTTCTGGCTTTTTGTACCTTCCTAGTTCCTTGGTTTAGTCAATAGACTCGATCCTTTTCCTCAGAAGTATCAAGTCATTGACTGTTGTTGCTTCAATGTGGTTCTCTGGGTCGTTTTTAAGCATTAGATTGAGCCTCCATTGAGCTGTTGCTTCGCATTCGAAGATGATATGAGTGGCTGTTTCCTCCTCCTCATTACATAGTCTGCAAATGGGATCATCATTGTATATGTCCATGTTATGTAGATGTTTTCTCAGATGCCAGTGGCCGGTTAGTAGTCCTACCACTCCTCTGAGATTTGCCCTCTCCAATTGTAGTAGTGTTTTTGCTAGTTTTGGTGAGGGTTTTATTTACTCTGTCTAGCACTGCTAGTGTTTATCCACTTTTCTCTTTGTTTGTTTTCGATATCCCAAGTATAGATTCAGGGCCTATGTATGGCCTTGCGGATCCTCCTCTGGCCAGTCTGTCTGCTTCTTCATTACCCAAAATTCCCCTGTGCCCTAGCACCCAGGATACTGTTACCTTGTTGTGTTCCCCCAGGTTTTTGAGATTTTGGATGCATTCACTGACTAATTTTGATGTAATCCTTGTGCATGCCAGTGCTTTAATACTGCTTGGCTGTCTGATCTTATGTGGATTTTTTTGACAGTGTAACCTCTTTTAAAATTTTCCAGGGTACAAGCATTGATGGCATGTATTTCTGCTTGAAAGACCGAGGTGTACTTCCCTAGTGAGTTTGATTGCTCATATTTTGGGCTTGTGCAGAAAACACCTGATCCGTTTCCTTCATTTGTTTTGGAGCCATCCGTATACCATATCATTGTATCCGATGTTCTCCTGTGTTTTTCCTCTCCTTCTTAGTCTGTTGAGATTTTGTAGGAGGTTGTGAATGACCATATAGTCAGTCCCCATTTCTAGTAATGGGTGTCTGATTTTGTTAATTATGGTTGTGTGTCCGAATTGTTGGTTCCTTTCCATTTTAATTGTTTTTGGAGCCTGAATGAGCCATGGTTATAGCAAATAGTTGTTTGTAAAATTGATCGTCATATGCAAAATATTCGTTAATACAGCAGTGTCGGACCATTGTTATGAACGTGTTCTTTGATTTGTGGTGTGGTGTTACGTTAGGCCATTTGTCTTTAATAATGTTCAGTGTTGTGCTTATTGGAATGTTAGTGAACAATGATGAAACATCTAGGGATATGAGAGAGTAGTGTGAGGGGATGTGGATATTGTTAATTTTGTTAATGAAATGAAATGAATCGTTTATTCATGTGTTATTCGTGATGTTGAAGTTGATTATGTTGGTTAGGTATTTTGTCATTTTATGTGTAGGAAATGTGCAAATGAAATTATGGGTCTTAGAGAGTATCCGTATAGTTTCGGGGGTGATTGTGAGTTGTTTTGAAGTTGTATATGTCAATTTCTTAATTCAATCAATGAGTCAATTAATGAGTTTGATTTCTCATATTTTGGGCTTGTGCAGAAAACACCTGATCCGGTTCCTTCAGTTGTTTTGGAGCCATCCGTATACCATATCATTGTGTCCGATGTTCTCCTGTGTTCTTCCTCTCCTTTGTAGTCAGTTGAGATTTTGTAGGAGGTCGTGAAGATTGTTTCCGGGACCATGTAGTCAGTCCCCATCTCTAATAATGGGTGTCTGATTTTGTTAATTATGGTTGTATGCCCGAATTGTTTGGTTCCTTTCCAATTTAATTGTTTTTGGAGCCTTAAGGAGCTTTTCCTAGCCTCTGCCTGTATGAATATTTCTAGTGGAGGTAGGTTTAGCAAGGTTTCTAGTGCATTTGTAGGGGTTGTTCTCATTGCCCCTGTGATACATAGGTTTGCTAGTCTTTGTAAGCTCCCTAATGTTTGGGTAGCTACTTTTTGTTGAGCTTTGTTCCACCAGATTAATGATCCATAGGTTATTCTGGGTCTTATTACAGCCGTGTATAGCCAGTAGGCCATTTTCCGTTTCCGTCCCCAGGATTTGCCTAAGGTTCTTCTTGTGGTTATTAGCAATATTTTGGTTTTTGCTATTGTATTTTGCAGGTGAGGGTTCCAGGTTAATTTCTTGTCAAAGATTATTCCTAGGTATTAACCTCATTTTTTAAAGGCAACATTTCATTATAGAAACATAATCCTTGTATGTCTATTTTTTTTTCTTTTTTTTGGTGAAGGCAATTAGGGTGATTTTTGAGGAGTTTAAGTCCCCGTTTTGAACACCATTGTTCCACCAAATTTAATGCTCTTTGGGTGAGCTCTTTTAATGTTGAGTCAAATTTTCCCCTGACTAGTATGATGATGTCATCTGCATAGCCTTGGGTATAGATTCCACTTTCATTTAGTTTGCATATGAGGTCGTCCACTACTATGTTCCACAGCAGAGGTGAGAGTATTCCTCCTTGCGGGCACCAGTAACAATAGAAAGCCAAAAATACTTAATTTAAAATGAGATAACAATATATTAGGTGCAATAAATTATCTAAGGACAAACTTGTCCAAATCAGATAACCAAATAGAAAATCTACTTTAGTGCGAGGTTTTCCTGGTGCAGCTGAATGTTTAAGAACTGAACTGTCTGAAAGAAAAAATAAAACAAAGAAGCTGCTCTCTCCTAGGGGACAAGATTTGAGGGAAATCATAGGCGTATCGGCCACTGCCCTCTTTAACTACAGAAACATGCCTCTGTCAGGAGGAATTGTGACATCAGCACATCCTTTGTGCAGCATTAGGGCAGTTACGGTACAGCCACTTCGGTAAGGCAAAAGAGGTATGCAAAGAACTGAAGCAAGTGCTTAGACTTGTAGGAAAAAGTTCACTTTTTAATGTATGCTTATATAGGTGTTCCTACAATAATCTGTATAGGACACACTGGAGAAAAGGATTTTTTGAAATCCTTATTTAACTGTACCAACATAATTTTTTTTTTAATAATGAAAAACAACATAGGTTATCATCCCCTTTGTACTACCAGTGGTTTATTGGAAATTTATACAAGCCTATAGAGATTTCTCATGTTTAGACTTTCGAAGACTTGATCAATTTTTTTCTGTTCATTCCCTAACTTTCTTTTATAGTACTTTCTTTTGGGGTAAAGAGCCCACCTCAGAGAAAAAGGAGGGAATTAAAGTATGTATAATACAACTAATTGATCGCCATACAAGCATGATTTTTCCTTGAGATGTCTGTGGGTCCTATTTGTGTCCCCTTTACGTAATCAACATAGTACAACCTCACCCTGCCTGGAAGTTTGGAAGGATGTTTCCTAAGGTTTAAGTCTCTTTTATATTTTGTGATTTGTTGGAAGTGGTTTGTTCGTTTCCTCTAATTTTCCCAATTTTCAATTAATTTAAGTTTGAAAGCAGACTTTTGTTTGCAGCTTTTGGTGCATTATCAGCTAGCTCATTTCCCTTAATCCTGACATGACTGGTATCCAAAGGAAACAGGAGAGCTGTCCAGAGATTCTTTTAAGTTTTGCTAAATGTTCTAAACTAACAGATTCTTTGAGTATGGCTTCTGAATTGCTTGAAGTGCTCTATAAGAATCAGAAAATATAATTATCAAGTGACTGATAGAGTTCATCTAAAGCTTTTAAAATGGCAAATATTTCTACATTAAAGAATTCTACTGTTAAAAATGATTATTGAAATAAATGTTTGGTTTCAACTAGTTTAAACTCAAAATCAGACAATTTAAATATGCAAAATAGAATTATTGGTGAAATGTTACAAATATAGAAATCAAATGACAGCTGATAAAACTTTGAATTAAACTATTTTTTTATATTCACTTTTAAAAAATATTGGGTGCTTAGACGACTTTGAGCAGAAGGGGACCTTTTTAGTTCTGGATAAAAAAAAAATCAAGAATGAGGTTAAATTAAAATGTGTAATTAATTATACTTTTCACCTAAAGTCTTGGCTAAGAAAAAAACGTATAAATAATTAATTATAGCAGCAGTATAATTAATAATCAGACAATTTTGACTCCTAAAATGGATTAATTAAATTAAAACAATGGACTATTCAACAAGTTGGAACTGATCTACCTCAATGACCCCACTTGCCATGGCAACGCCCCTACAATTTTATGTAGGCTGGATTGATTTATTTTATTTACAAATTATAGTTGAAAGTTGTATGGGACGAAACAAATAGACAATACAAATTTCCACTATTCCGACACCAATTACCACTCGTAGTTATTTTTTTCCATTTGAGCGTACGTTACAGATGTGCTGGGTGGGGGGTAGTGGGTTGGGTATGAGTGTACGTGTACTGTGTAGCTCCTCTAAACCGGACAAATCTTGAACAACCCAATTCTTACAACAGCTGCACAAACATCCCCATAAAGTTATTATCAATAAAAATAAAGTTAGTTCATTTAATCTTTATCAAGTTCTGTGCATCAATCTGTATTAAACCGCTGTTCGTTATAATTAAATAATTGTTCCCGATTGAGGGGATGATTATGATTATGGCCAATCGTTGATTATGGCTATCAGTAACCCTCTTGGTACGTGAGTCGAGTACCAGTACTAGCGATTGACGATTGACGCACAAAATTTACCTTTTACCTTTGTTGTTTCATTGTATGAATTTTGCCATGTAGATCCAAACTTGGTTATTTTGGACATGATGTAATTAGCAGTGATATTTTATTATGTTAAGACAAAGGAGTTAGCATCTTTTTATGCATTTGGCACCTTTTAAACCATCCTAAAACAATTCCCTAGATGGAAGAATGATTTTTTTTTTTATACTGCGCCCTTTAATTCGCTTATATCATAGAAAATTAGCAATTGTACCATTTCTTTATGAGCAAACGCTCTGACAGAAGACAGAATTTTGAAGTTCTGACGTCTTACGTTCAACTCGACACAATTCAGTCGATTGTCACGGTCAACTGGAAAGAAGGTAAAAATTAAACATGCAAAATTTCATTGCTGTAGCTAACGATTTCCCCATTACAATTTAAAATAACAAATAATGTAAATTTCAAAGATTTATTGTTAAATTGACGAAAAGGACTCTTTAACTTGTCTCCAGAATGAACAATAAATTTTAATATGGATGTAATACCATCGGTTCATTATATGCTAAATCGAATCGATTTTCGTCTTGGGAGAGAGAGAGAGAGAGAGAGAGAGAGAGAGAGAGAGAGAGAGAGATACAAGCAGTCGGATCGCTTTGTAAATCGTAGAGTAAGCTGAACTCAAGAATTCGAAGAACATTGCAATAAAATTGTGGACTTTCCTTAAGTTCGGAGTTTGGTGTGGGGGCGCTTCGATCCGGATCGATAGCGACCTTTCCACGGCCTCCAGGGTACCTGCCAGGGCACGGCCAGGGTGGGAAAACTTGGTGGGGGGTCGTGTCCGTCCCTGTGGACAACAGTGAACACTGAACAGTTCATACGGGCTATGGTCGTACAATAACTGTTGTCGTTTTACATCGTGTCGTTCTTTATTTATTTGACGCGCTTTTCCCTTTGGAATTATAAATTGTCATCGTTTAAATGGTGTAACTGGAAATGTTTTATGCGTGAAATGCCGAAAATGGAACTGAAACGGGCATCCCAAGATTCCTCTATATCCAGTTCGGAGGAGTCAATCGCAGGTTTCTCGGAAAAGCCAAGTAAGACTAATTTTTTGTATTTTGCATTCAGTGCTTTTTCATAGACAGACCGTTCGGACTTTTCCGTGATGGGCTTCTCGACGCATCCAAGCATTTCTCACACAAGGGGATTTGCGCGGTTATTCTCGTCCCTTAAATAGCCCCGTCCCACTTATATACACAAATCGACTCGCTTATAATTTATATTAACTCGGATTTGACGAAATATGCCGTTTCGTACGAATAAATTATAAATGCGTTGTATCCAAATAACTAAATAAAGAAAAAATGGAGATCCGTTATTCAAGTATAGACTGTTACCTTTCTAATGTTTCTCTTTATTTTTTACCTAAATTTGCCAGGTACATCCACTCTCCCTATTCGACGTTCGTTAGTTTTAAACTTTTACAACAGACCATTAGTCTAAGAAGTCGATGTTAGTGCTTATACGATCCGATCGTATTGAGAACGGAGAAAATGCGTTAATGTTTGACAAGATAAATAATTTCAATTACAGTGTAACACGTTTTTGAACAGATTTTATTCTTTTTTATATATTTACTTAGTTTTTCAATTGAAAAAAAGTAAAAGGTCTGAAGGATTTCACATTTCTCCACAAGAACAATGGAAATTATAAACGGACCTTTCTCTACTCCAATCTACGTTGTATAATCGATAAAAACAAACGTGTTCATTTCATTCATCCCTTGTACCTTGTAAAATTAACCTCAGTTTTCCTATTTAAACATTTTTAACATGTTTATTTTTTTACAGCAGTCAGTTGGTAGAAGTGAAGTAGGGGATTGTGAGAAATGAAATGACATTAGAAAATTGAATGCAACCACATTTACATTTAACAAACAAAAATTTTCTTTTTGGACATTAGTAATTTGTTTCTTCTCATGTCAATTAGGGATAAAATAGTGACATTTGATGTCTTGTTTGGATATGTTCCTAGTTTGCTGTAACCTACACAGTGGTTACTCAAGTCTTTTGAAAAGCTTTTGACCATAATTCTTACTAGCAGCTATTCTGAGCCCAGATTAACTTAGAAAAAGTCGTTACTGGATTTAGACAGTTTGAAACTAAAATGTGCCATAAATTTTGTGTTTAATCGTAACTCAAATTCTGTGCTAAGAACCATGGTTTTGTAATGTTTTCCCATGTCTTCCAAGCTTCCGAAAGGCTTTGTCTAAAATGATTTGATTAGGTCCTTAAATTAAGACCAATTAAGACAACGTTCAAAATTATATTAATCCATATATGCTTTGTAGTCATAATTTACCACATTAATTATTTAAATTAATTTTTTTAATCTGTCTTGGTCTTGAGATGAAAAAGTATAACTAGTTAAAAAATTATGTAACATTCAATTTACATAAACTAAAGTGGTTTTTTATTTCCATCCCTTTGCAATATCAATTTTTTTCTCTTCATGGCCTTTCCTCTTGGATGATTACCATTTACATTTCAAATATCTTGGCTTTACTTTGCAGTCACAACTATCTTGGTCTGTATTTATTTGGAAATAGCAAATGTTCTAAATTTATTATTCTGTTGAGAAGGTTGAAGGGGATATGTCTCCAAAGTTCATCGCACTGCCTAATTCAGCCGCTTTCCGTGTCATCCCTTATATGGCTTATATCTTTGAGGAAACAACCCCCAAGTCCAGTTTCTGTCTTCAAAATTCAAAAGATAGACTAGCTGATATTTCTCCTTGGTTTCGTAAACTTGCCCCTCCCTTGTCTATACATGTTAAGCTTACTAAAATTGATTAAATCTAACGAAGCATGCATCCCAGCGCTAGATCCACTTCGCCTTATTACAATACTCATGGTGTGAACAATCTTATTATACTGGGGTGTTAACTGAAAAAGAAAAAAAACTAGCAAATATACATGTGGGCATTCTGTCTTGATTTAGTATGTTCCATTTATGTTTTACAAGTTACTAGATAAACAGAAAAGGTTGTGCAGATTTTCATTGGATTTCATTTAATACCATTTTTATTTATTTAAATTTATTGATAAGTTCTATGTAAAGTGTGGTTGAGATGAAAAATTAGTGTCACTAGTGGGACTCAAACCCACAATCTCTGGCTCTATACCTTAGTGCTCTAACCACGTGTGATATCACCCCCACTTAGCATAAAAATTATAAATCAATTGAAATAGATACTTTAGTTAACTAGGATCAACTAAAATATTTATACAATTACTGAAGTATTTACACTTCATGTGTCCTTGAGAATTGAATCTGATTGAATTTGACTACATGGCAAAAAGAGAGAAATTTGAAAAAGTTGGTGTCTTGGGAGGTCGAAGTCATGATAGCTCAAGGGGTTAGTGGTTGTGGGTTCGAGCCTACCTCGTAGGTGGTACACTAATTGTTTGTCTCATCTCCACTTCACATAAAAATTATAAACCAATTTAAATAATTTCTTTGGCTAAGTAGGATCAACTAAAATACATATAGACTAATATTTCTATTTACATTGGAGGATTAAGTGTATTATTTATTAACAGTACATTCATGTCACTTGTTAAACACTTTAGTGTCAGCAACAGGCCCATTATATTCTTAGTAGGATACTAATTTGTTAACATATTAACAATTTTTAAAGAGTGAAAAAATTAATTACTCATCGATGAGAAACAGTACTTCAGTATTGTCAAATGCTTGCACACTAATAAAATATCACAGTTAACACAGATATAAAAAATTGTAATTGAACACTGCTTCACAAAAACAATGTTCAGTGCATCACAAACAACATAACTTTCGCTGAAGAAGTTACGTACCCTCTGTTTCACCTTCACAACAATAGTCTTCATTTTGGTCATTTTGTGGTGGGTATAAAGTTTTCCATGATGACAGTTTAATTGTGATTAGCAACTACATATAAGAACTAATTATCAGGTAGCCAGAAAAGTTCTTGCAGTTTTAATACTGTTAATCAACAATTTATTTATATAGATAGATTAAATATTTACATAGGTGTCATTTCATAAAGAACAAGTGTCTTGAACAGTTCACTAAAATTGTTCAAATATTTTCTTTCTTGTGGATTCACATATTTCCATAGTTATAATTTGTGCATCCTTATCATAGAATTTAAGCTCAGTACTAAAGCAGTTTGTAAAATTTTCTGCATTCAGTAATGAAAAAATCAGTGAGCACACCTGATGAATGTCCATCTCCAATAAGTGGCACACCTAGGCAGCATCTTCAGTACTAAGTGGTAAAGTTTAAAAATTGAAATTAAGAAAACAAAAATGTTAACAGTTTATTGCTTTAGAATCCAAGTGAAGGTGAATCAACATTTTAAATTCCGTAAAAAGTAAACATTGAAAAATCCTTTATCCTTGTTTTTGATTAAGGACTCTAATTGATATTTCCAATTTAAAACAGTGTAAACAATTATTTATTGATAAAAACAATGATCCAATTAAGGGCAGAATTTTCTTTTATAGAGAAAATGCAAAAACAAAATAATTGGATGGAATTTTTTGCCTGTCAGCATATAAAGAACTCCATCCTCTTTTTCAAAGATGTTTGATGTTTTATAAAATAGTTAGATATAAGATAGATAGATATAAGAAGAAGACAAAAGTTTAACTAGCCAAAGACTGAAGTACTCCTAATAAGAAAATTTTAAATATGTTCTCAAAAATGGTGATTTTTTTTTTTTTAAATCCTTCAATACAGGTTTCCAATTACAGTACATAAGAACTTTGTTCAATTGATCACCAATCAATTGCCAGAGATTGAATACCTAAGTGCTTTTCAGAAGGCAGCTGAACAATCAAAAATTATTTATTTTGGTTCACCCTGGTCTGGTGTATTTTTGCCTTTGCTTTGAAGAGTGCAGGACCAAAAAATTGTGTCAAATTGTTTTGCCAACTTTTTAGCAAACCTATTACAACTATCATAGAACACTTTTGATTTGTCTAGGTTCTGAAGTTGATGCACTGGTGTATCGCTTGAAAAAGTCTGCAAACGACAAAAATAACATTCCTATCAAGGCTCAAACCGAGGATGAGAAACTTCGACAAGTATTTCCCTGGGTTGATGAGTTTCAGAGGCATTGCAAAAGGCAGATGGGCATTAAAAATATTCATGTTCTTGAAAATTTGATGTCCACTTACATTGGGTAAATTGTATTGAATATATATTTTATGCAATTTAGGAGAAATAATAATTTAATTTTGTAATGAACAGAAATATTGCAACATCTGTGATTGGCTGTTATGGAAAACCTAATAGAGCAACAAGACTGAAACGTACGATGAGTGATACGTTGTTGTTGTTTCATATGATACACACTGAAATCAAACAGGTTACTGAATTAGTTCTATGTCTTATGTTAATACTTTACTTCATTTTCATGCTTTATTGTTGTTTTTTCTTGTATTGTTTTTTCATTTTAGCCATTAGAACAATCTTCATATTTGGATAAAATGTCTGACCTTTTAGCTTATTATATTGATATGGAGATAAAAGCATCAAAGTAAGTAATTGAAAGAAAAAATATTAATATATTTCTAAATGATTTTGTTTTTTGGTTTTGTATTTTTTAGAAGAGGAAAGGAAAATATTGCAAAAATTGGTTGCAAAATAACAAATTCCCTTTTTTTATTCTTAGGTTAGTATATTTTAGTGTAGCTTTTTCTGTGATAGTGCTTTTCAATAATAATAATTTCAGTTTAAATAATTATATTTGTGCAAGAATTAATTATTTTTTAACATCAATGTTTCAGATCGATCACAGGATCATATTCTTGATACGATACTAAAAACAAAACTAATGATGGCAAAATGTAGCTGGGAGCTTTGTACACCCATATTCAAGTAAGTTAAACTTTTTTCTTAGTAGTATTACTATATTAATGTGCTATATTATAACTTATTACGAAATAATAATGTTGTCTCATCCATTTTTAGTCTTTCTTTATAATCTTTTATTTCAGCCGGGTTCTTATGGTATCCCCTGGCCAAGAAATATTCGAACTGACATACACAAGATACATTCTCGTTTTTAAAATGTGGAAAAAATGTATGAAGAAGGCAGAGGACAGGAGAAAAATAATGACGATTGCTACGAATCGCTTAACACCACCTGAAAATTTTCCGCAAAAAATTAAAACAGGTGTTTTAAGAGGTGTTTTGCCAAGAATTCCTAAATCTAGGACTGATGTAACTATGTTTCTAATGCAGGCCAAATTTTGTGTTAAAACAAAGACAGCCGTGAGTACTATTGTGCATACTTGTCCTCTTGTTAACTGCTGTGAATTTTTCAGAAATATCTAACCATTTTATTTATTATAGGAATTTTTTAAAGCCATCAGTGATCCAAAACACAGTATTGTTCTTAATGAACACCTACCCGTGCATTTAGATAAACCATTGTTTTTTGAAGACGACAATGATGTTGATAATGACAACTGTGATGATCAGGTAAAAAAATTTAAATAACTACATTAGTTGAATATAATTGTATGTTACAAAAGTCAATACCTAAACATGCAGGAATTAATGTCTAAACATTTGTTTTGAATGCTATTACAGGATGATGCAAATGGCAGCAATGGATTGATGAATGACATTTGGTCTAGTCTTTGTTTAAAAACCAATGTCAGAGATCGTATAAGGGTTGCAAATGTCTTGAAAACACCTGTGAAAAAGGTACCAAAATTACTTAAAAGTATTAAAAAGAAAAAGAAGAAAAGCGAAAAGGTTATGAAACAATTAAATGCTAAAATGACAGAGGGTTTGGTGGCTGAAAATGATTTGGAGTCAAACCGTAGTCCTACAAAGAACCAAAAGACGGATAATGGTAACACTCTAGTGCAAACTTTGCAAAAACTGAAGTCCAATTGCCAATCGTCATTAGGAGGAGAACAGGGTGTTATAACATCATCTACCAAAGATGACAATGTATCAGACGATGATGTAATAATTATAGAAGATGCTAGAATAAAAAGTGAGAACATGACACCCATAAAACTTTCTGATGATGAGAACGACCCAAAAATGGAACTTGAGAATGTGGACCAATCTGCACTTCCAAAATCATCACCTGTAAATATCCCTGAAAATAGCGTAAAACCAGAGCACAAAATAGATGGCATAAAAATTAAAAAACAAGAAAACATAGTCAACAGTGCAAGTGAAATTAAAAAGGACCCAGACATAAGGACAGAAACAGATATAGATCCTGTTGTAATAACAAAGGAAGGGAGGTTTTCACCCACGGATGATGATACGCTAGTCGATGTAGAAAACATAGACAATACCATCCTAAGAAAAAGTGAAGACACCAACTTTCTTCCTGAAACTGATGTTATGCCCAGTAGTATTGAGAGGCATCCTCATCGTGATGAATATTTTGAAAAATGCAAACTTAATGTTGATTTGGGGTGTAAGAATACAAATAATGAAATGAACCAAGAAGGTACTGATCATTTCAATGATTGTTCTTTACCAACTGATTTCTCACAAAAAACTTCTTACAAAGAAATATCTCCAAGCCATCATCTAAGTGAGAGTCCAATACAATTTAATCAACAATGTGCAAACACTTCATACAATACTCGGTTTAAAACACCAGCCGAGTTGAAAGAAGGTTTGAAGGGATATGAATTTAGTGAACATTTGCCAGAAAGAGTTCCAATGAGGGTAGTTGAGCCAAATAACAGTTTCAAAATTGGAAATGAGCCTCAGCCTGTTGATGACATAACCAACTACTCACACAGTTCTACAGAAAATATTATAAAACCACTTTCATTAGTACAAACCAGTTTGGTCTCTCAAAAACAAGACAATGTTGGATTTAGAACTCCTGCCCAATTGAAAGAAGGATTAATTTATTCTCCAGGAACTATAAAGAACAGTGCTAAAACTAGCACAGAAGAAAATTTAGCTCAAGTTGGTGGAGAAATTTTGAGCAACAGTGTAAGAGAAAACTATCCTAAATCGTATCTTCCAACTGATTTACCTTGTCAAAAGAATCCCACAACTGAGGATACGAATGATTCTAAACTGTCAATTAGTCAGCACCAACCCTCTCTAGATAATGTCTTTTGGGCCGGAAATCAAGGCTCTCAGTTGAGCCCAGAGCGTGGCAATGTGATGGCCAATTATTACTACAGCAACAATATGAATAATGGATATGCTGTTCCTACTCTTTTTCCATTTGATGGTGTACCAACACTTGAAAGAGGTGATGCTGAAAGCGAGCCTTACAAAGCGATAGAAAATCCTGTTATCCCAGAAGAAGACTTGTTTGAACCCATGTTTGATATAAGACCCCAAGTAATCGATATTAATCCTTCCCAAAGCTTTACCAATCCCAATCATCCATCATTATTTCTACCTCCCTTCGCTCAAAAACAGAATAATGATGAAAAGGATAAATCAATCGAATCAGATCAAGAGGATGATACAAAATCAGAAGGTACGTGGCTTAATCAGGCGGTGGGTAAAAAAGATAGTTGTATTTTTCTTTTACAGCAAAAAGAAAGTAAGTTATCATTACAGTCTCAGAAGGTTATAGTTCCTCATGGTATAGATAGTTTTAAATCAGTTCAGGCCAAATTTCGTTGTGATTGTTACAATTGTTGCATTAATTTTAAAAATTTATGTACTAACTATTCAATATTTTTTAATAATGCCATAAATAAATCGTCGGGATATTTGACAGAAGAAGATAAATTAGTGTTAGCAGAATTTAAAAGAAAACTCAAAAATTATTTTGTGACAGCAAATCTTGAACAACCAGAACAATCATGGAGCCTTCCACTTAAAAAGAGGAAAGCCATGGTGTTCTCAAACATGGAGTCCCATGACAGTAATGCATATGAACAACCGTACTGCACCAGTTCATATACGGAGCAGACCCATAACACTCCAGGCTCATTTGAACAATTACACCATACTGATTCATTTGACAAAAGCCAATACAAATCCTCTTACCATCAAAAAGAACAGAAGGCTTTACAATCTGTAGATACTCCAAAATTAGAATATTACCCTGGCACACCAATGTTAAGTGTTGCCATACTTGAAGGAAATCAGGACGGTAAGACTAACTTGGACTCCCCAGCTGTTAGGAACTATTACATTCCACGGTTTGCAGCAAACACAAATATAAGGCCTCCTGACAATTACAACCCTTTAATCATTCCAAACAGAAATCAAACACCTCCAAATGTCCAGTTACCAAGTCCGGGTCATAGGGATGCAGCCTTATCCAATTTATACAATTCATTTTCCCATCCTTCCACACCGTCAATGCTAACTGTAGTTCCTACTCCTCCTCCTCCATCGCCTTCCCCTTCTCCATCACCAACGTTGCCCTCACGAATGGAGAGGCAACCTCGATTCCAAACACCAGCTCAATTGAAGGAGGGAATAATGCATCATTCCCTTCATTCTTCAGTTGACGTAAATGCGACAAATGCTGCGCAAGTCCTAATGAATTTTGCACATAACTCCTCTATGTGCTATATCCCACCTGGAGTGGACAAAGTACAAAAACCTAAATCAAAGCCAAAACCTAAAAGTCGTACCCGTGGACGCAAAAGAAAACACACTTAATTCAATTGTTTATGTACTTCTGAGCTGTGAATTTACAAAGCTTTACATATTTTGTATACATAAAAAATTTTATTTTTCTAAGTTTTAACAATTCGAGCTTACTGTAAATTGCGTATTTTTTTTATTAGTTTCTACTATTTAAATTATTTCAATTTAATTTGTGGAAATAAATATATTCTCAAATGTTTTTAAGTAAGTAATTTCTTCTTCTTAACCACACTTAAGTTGAAAAAGTCTAATATGTCCCTGTTTGGGCTAAGGGCAGAATGAAGTAGGCTTCGGCCCCCTTTTCCTGTGAACCTCAAAAATTGCTTTCCCCACCTAGTTTTGAAAACCATAAGTTAGTCCTCTCACATCCAAATCCCTGGAACCTGAAGTTTTTCCCATATTTTCATCCATTCCTACCCGGTGGAAAAAACATGATTTCTTGTTTTTCATAACCCTGCAGATCAGTATCGTTGTCACAACTGGGGCCCCAACCTTCACGAGGTGGCCTGTTGAACTCCTCCGTTACTTCAACACAGTCCACAAAAGCCAAGTAAGTGTTCCTTTCTGTTCTTTCTTCCTATTTTTTTCTGTTTTATTTATTTTTTGCCAGCCCAAACATATTTGTTATTCCGGGCCGAAGATGGTCTCATTTCAGTGATTTTTTAATTAATTTATTTTAATTAATTTTTTAAATTCAAAGTTCATTTTGTGCAGTTTTGTCAGTGTGATTAAAGATATTCTGAAATGTCTGGAATTATTACATACAGAAGAGAGCAAACATCAAAAAAAAGAAAAGTCACTCGTGGAGGAACAGCTTTCGTATTTTGAGCCGCAATATCAAAAATTAGACAGTATTGAGGGTAAATTTGTACAGTTTCAGGATGAAATAACGATGGTGAATAGTATGGTCCCCAATGATTTGATCGCCTTCCTACCACTGGTGGTCAGGAAGCGTTTGAGGGGTGTTCTATTCCATTCGAAGAAAGTACCAATCCCATATAAGCATTGATACCTCACATAACTAACACAAACTCTATTGACTCCCTACTTTGTCATCCTTGTTTATTGTCAGCATCGACAAGAATGAAGATCTATCAAGCGCAGAGAAATTCATTCACTTCCAACTTGTTCTATATTACATGTAGATGTAGACTCTAAATTCCTTGGTGGATTGGTACAAAAACAATTGTTGCCATTTCATTTTATATGTCAGCCATATTTTTGGAATTTCACTATCTTAAAAACAACCCGTCCCTGTGAGGGCATCAAAGTTTTCTGTAAGTCCATGCTAATTTCATAGATGCGCTCAAGACTCAACTATATTATCTGGAAGTTGATTAAGTTTTCACAACTTATACTCCCAAATGCCTGAACAGTTTCGGAACCACCTCTCATGCAGCCAAAGTTTCATCCCTGCTCACATTAAATTGATCAAATTTATAACCAACAGATGAAGGGCTTACAAAGTCTATACAAAAGATGGATCATCCTCTGCTAATTTCACAAACCAGAACTAGGAACCCTCGCCTGCTACTCACCTTTATTGTCTACCATCTTGCACATATTTCCGCAAAAAAAGCTCGTGATGAAAAGTAGTTAATCCTTCGGAATTTGAAAAGATATTTTTGAAAATGTTGTATTCTTGAGTCAGAACGAAGATGTCTTATTGAGTCAAATCACATTTAAGGGCATCAAATGGCATTTCTTTCAACCCCCCAAACGCTCCCCATTTTGGTGGCCTGTGGGAGGCTGCAGTTAAGTTGGTGAAATGTCTACTTTGTTTGTTAGATGAGCTGAGCTTGACATTTGGGGAGTATGCCACACTGTTTTCCCAAATTGTGGCTGTCTTGAAAAGTGGGCCACTTATCCCAGCCTCTCCTGGGGATGCAGTGGATGCTTCTTACTTCACCGTAAGTGGTGTTTTATTCCTTTCTCTGACGTAGACAAACCTCTCATTCATTGGCAACGTTTGAGCGCACTTCATCAGAAGAGTTTCTGATGACAGTGACCTCCTCCTAATTTAAACACATTCGTAGCAACGTATTTCAAGTGGGTGGAGTGGTTTTCCTGAAAACCATCCACTCTTTTCCGATATCCTGGCCCATAGGCCGGTAACAGGTTTACCTCCACCCTCATAGGAGTCTTCACTCACTCCATCCACTGTATTCTCCCCTTACCAACCTCTAAATGCACCATTCATTTCAGTTTATCTATAAATAGTTTTAAGAAGTTATCATTTTCTTTCATTTTCAGTTTTTTTAAAAGTTACAATTTTGATAGGCAGTATGTTTGGGCTTACAGTAGAATCGAGTAGGCTTTGTGTCCCCTTTTCCAGTATTCCTCCAACCCTAAATCCCTTCTCTTCAGTTCTCGATCTCGAATATCAACCTCCATTGTAAACCTCAAAGTGTTCACCTCACCTAATTTTAAAGTCCTAAGTTAGCCTCTCACATCCTAATCCCTTTAACTCGATTTTTTTCCCATGTTTTCATCCATCCCAACTCTATCCACCATTCCCATGATCTCCCATTTTCCATCAGCCCTGCAGGTTACCATCGTCGTCGCAACTGGGGCCCCAACTTCCCAAGACAGCCTGTTGATCTCCTCCATTATTTCAACATATTACACACAAAAGCCAAGTAAGTGCTCCTTTCTTTTCTTCCTATTTTTCCCCCATTTTATTTATTCTTTTTGCCAGCCCAAACAGTCTCGATTAAGCATTGTGCCTTCTTAGTTCATAATTCACCATTCGTTTGCTCAAATATTATTAAATAATTGACAAAAGGGAAATTAATACATCATATTGGCTTTAAAAATAAACTACCAAGAGAAGAAGATCAAGAAGAAACCATAAAATATAACTCAATATGATCTAAGAAGAAAGAAGACAGAAGAAATGGATTGCCCAAGAAGATTAAGATAACAAATGAGAACTGACCTTTGCATTTTTTATTTAATCTTTTTTTAATTATAATTTCTAATTTACATCACAATTTTAATTTTCACACAATTAATGATCTCTACATATATATCACTTATTTTTTATTAATTAAAAATATATTTTTGGCTAAATTTTAAAGTATTTTCTCTCGTGTGAAAAATTTAAAAATATAATTACATTATCATACGAAGACATTTTGATGCACAAGATGTATGGGGGTTTCGGTATGTATTATTTGAAGTAACAATTAAGTTTCTATCAAACAAAACAGTCAAGGTATTTTTTCAATCAAGTGAGCATGCTTTAGTTTATTTATTTACTATTTTTTTGTTAAACACTTGATTTAATTAACTTTTACCATGTAATCCTCAATAACTTAATTTTTAAACGTGCTGTTATTGAATCAAATTATTTTTTATAATTATTGTGTAAATTGCTGGTGAACCTAGTTTAACAATTTTTTTAGTTGTTATCAATTAATCTTTGAGCCAGTAGTGCACACTTTTATTTTATATAATAAATAGTGTATATTAAAAACAGTTTTATGTTAAAAAAGGATGACTTTTTTATTGCTCATTTAGAAAAAATACCCTCTGTGTTTCGTTGTAACAGTTAATTGTTGTTATTTTATTATTGCCTTCAGAACTAAGTATGTTTATTAATCTTTGGTTTTGATTTTTGCCTTCCAGATATTATTAATTTCAATGATATGTATTCATTGTGGAACAAAGATCCATCTCCAATTAAGTGCCTTGATTTGGAAGAGAGCAAGCCTAAGAAATGTAAGTCACAGATATCAGGAAAGATAAATCTATAGTTTCTCAAGGTCCAGTTTTGCATGTGGGGTATATTTTCTATTTAACAAATCTTGCCTGATGCATACATTTTTTGAAAATTAAAATGGTAGTAGTATTTTATGGGGTTTAATTAGTAAAGGTCAATACATATCTTCTTTTTTTCCACAGCATATTGCAAGAAGAATAAAATGACAAACAATTTTTGGTTAAACAACATAGTTGTACCACCAATCGTTAACTAATAAAATAATCGTCCTTTGCACTGCAGTATATTAAGAGTTTACATCTCAATTGTTCATCATCAATCAATTCATCAATCTTTTTTTTAAATATATATAAGAACAGTTGCTCATAGCCATTTTAAATTCATTATTTAGATGAAGAATAAAAACGAAATTTAAAAGAAACTTGTTGAATGATTTTAAATTGGATGGGTTGTTTGTCTTGACCTGTATTTTTATTTCTTAATTTTACCCTGGATCTACTAACAATATTTGACTATACTCCTGTTTTATCCAACATTTTTTTATTAAACGTGCAAGTAAATAAATGGTCCATATTAATGATTTTAACTTAATTGTCCTTTTAATTTAATGTTTTGGTTGAGATGAAAAGCTAGTGTCATGAGCAGGATTTGAGTCCACTTGAAACCTTTAAAAATATGGCAAAATGAGGGGGGAAACAAAGTTGAAAGAGGAGTTGATGTCCATTGAAAAAATCCCATTTGTATGTTGGGTTCGAATACAGGGCTGCTGGATTCAGACCTGGGACCTTCACCTTACAGTGATGAAGTTTGGGGCAACCATTGTGGCCACTGACGTCCCTGTCTAACTTTATTAAACAATTATTTTAATGGACTAATGTTCAAATAACATTCAAGTTTAACGTGAAATATTTGGTTTTAGAGTTCTAGCACACTAGGTCGAAATCAGTCTTAAGACAATTTTTCCTATTACTTTCCTTAATATTATTACTTATTTATACTGGCCCTTTTGTTTGGCAAAAGTGGTCAACCTAGAAAAATTTTCTTTGAGTAAAATATATATATATATATAAACTTACAGAAAAAGTTTCTAGGTTGACCACTTTATATATGTTATATATATTATTTATTTATGTAAATATATTAAATATATATAACTTACAGAAAAAGTTTATATATATATCCAAAATATCCATTTTATTGTTGTAACTAATTTAGATCAAACTAAATATTTGTGTATCATGTTTTCTTATTTATTTATAACTAAGATAATAATAATTTTAAACTGACTCCTGCCTAGTAAGTCCAGTAAAATTGAAGAAATTATTAAATACTTGTGACCAACTTAATCTTAAACAAACATTAAACAAGTTTGTTTTTTATCTAGCATTAAGAACAAGCATTCTTCCAGCCCTGAAATGTTTACAAATAAAAATACAATTTTGTTTGCAAAGATAGGTAAAATAAACATCAAGTTCATTTCAAATTTGATCATGTTTTTTTCTTATTTATTATTTTCGATACAAACCTCTTGAGTGAAGATTGTTTCACATTTATAGTCAGCAGCCAAACATGGATTTGAGTCACAACCTTGAAGCATCTTGAAAAACTAATAACAAGACAGGCAGAAAAAGATGGCAAATTTATTGCAATAATTAATTCACATGTTCAAGCAATAAATGTCAGAGATTGTCAAATATTAGTTTTAGAATTTAGATTTACCTACATATGATTATATTGTTTTTTTATTTATATTTAGTTTTTTATTTTTACAGTAAAATCAGGAACTTCTAGGCCTGCACCAAGGAGGAGTACTAGGCAGAGGAAAGCAGTCCAGTATACTCCTCAGCAGCACAAATTGTATAATGGAAAATCTTTGAAAAGGCCAAAATTGAGTCCAGAGAAAGGTTCTAAAGGAATTGATAATAGTACTTCACTCGGTAAGAGTTGTATCCAGATTACAAATACTCATGATGAATTATTCTCAGTGATATTTTATTTATTTTTTAAGGTTTAACTTTGATGGATTTGGACAATGTAGATGGATGGGACATTTAACATAAGGCTAATTGTATTACACAGGTAATTACATACCAGACATATTACCTACTTACATCCTCACGAGAATCAAATTATTTATTGTTAATTTTAGTAAACTTACACAAAAGTAATAATGTAAAACTTGGAACTAATGAACTAATCAATTTAATTCAAATACAAGCAAATGCAGATAATTTTTATTTTCAAATATTTTATTCAATTGATTGAAATTAGTTTTAGTTGCAGTCTACATATCGCTAAGTGAAAATCTAATTTGTAGTAGTTAAATTAAGACAGAGAAAAATGTTGATTTTTGCTTAATTGGTAATAAAATCTCTTAACTGGTTTTTAAGACGTTTTATTGTCCAGAATCTATTAACTGATCAATACTATCTAATATAAAATTATTACATTTTTATATATGAATTGAAACACATAAATCATCATTTCATGTCAAAGTTAATGTCCGTAAATTGATTATTTTATATTTGCTGAATTAGCTCAACCTTGTGAGTACAAAAAAAGTATTATTTGACCGAGAGCTCTTTCACACATCACATTTAATGTTATTTATCCATTAGCATTGATAAGCATTTATCACATTATATGAATGTTTCTGTTAATTTATTGGCCCATATCAATTTCGAGATAACTTTCAACAATCATAAACTTTGACAGTTTTTTTAATTAAACACATTTGAATGGTTTCTTTTTCATTTTATGCAATATGTCAATCATATTGTCGTTCAATTCTTACATATTTACAATTAAAATAGTTTTAGATTACAAAAAAAGTTATCACAATTTGAAATGATGCAATTGTGATGCACGTCCCACTTTTTTCATAGTTTAATCTCAAACTCATTTATCTAGTTTTTTGTGTATTTATTATAAATTGGATTTTTTCATCCTCCAGCCTTTAAAATATTTTATATATATA
>CM077112.1:21256585-21269768 GCA_039619505.1 Cimex hemipterus
ATATATATATATATATATATATATATATTTATATTGCATGATAATACAGAATTGAAATTCACCTTTAAAAGATTTGGGTTTTTTGTGAATTTAGATTGTCAAATTAAAAAATACATAAAAATGATGAATTTAACTTAGTATCACCACTAATAACAACTACTTGATGATTGAGTTCTTGGCAATTTTGTTGGTTAGAGAATGGTTAAATCTATCTTTGCAGTCTTTTCTCTGAAGAAAAGATAATTTATAATGGGAAAAGTCGGTTTTCTACAGATCAAATAAAAACTTTAAACAAAAAATTAATCAAGGTAAAAATATGAAAAACAAAATTGAAATGTCTAGCACAATTGTTAAAAAGGGATGGTTTGCAGTGTTTGCTTATCCAAACAATAAGAATTTGCTTGGAAACAATTTTTATGGTGCTTTTTTTTCCCTCTGGGGTCAGGAATGTTTTCTCTTTCTGCAGTTAATGTGTGGGAATCACGTTCCTTATAAGGCTTCAGAGATTATGGTCAAAATTAACTTTAACAATATTATTTGACTAAACATGCCAACGAAGGAAACTTTTATACTGACCTTTGTTGCATATACGAGCAGATTTCATCTGCTATTATCTTATATTTGAATTAAGTTGAATGTTCTTTAAGAATTGATTCATTTTAGAATTTTTGAATGAATTCTTTGAGTTCAAGAATTTACAAATATATCCTTACATTTTGTTCACAATTTCCTAATTTAAAAAAAATTTGAAAAAAGTGTAATTTAAAATCCCCCAAAATGTTGATTTTATCATTGATCAGTTATATTATCGATTAAGAGCCACCTGATTAAAACTGACAACTTCCTTCTGATTGTAAGTATGTTAATTGTTAAGTTATTTGTAATTTTATTCATTAGCCTTTGAAATCCTAATTGAGTCAATTTTATTGTTATGTGCTTAATGGTGGCTAACAATTTTTTTTCATAATTACTTTAGAATTTTTAATTTAATGAAGTTAAATGTTGTCAATGCTTGTGTTTTAATGATTGCAATTATTAAACATTAGAAAGTTTATATTTTGGAGTAATTTATAAAATTTATTTTATAATATTTTTAAACTCATTTAATTGCACTTGTAATTTAATGTCTAATTTTGTAAATAAACAAAATATATAGAAGTGCCTTTTTGCCATTGATTCAAAGGGATCTCATTTAAATAATTTAATAATAGTGGTGTCAGTGGCCTCAATGATTTAGGCGTTGACATGGAGCTGTAAAGTGAAGGTCCCAGGTTCGAATGCAATGGGCTTGCATTTGAACCTGACATACATATAAATGAGATTTTTGCCACCCTGAGCATTGAAATACCCTCATTAAAAATAAATAAAATGAAAACAAATAACTAAAAAATCATTACAAATCATCTTAACTCAATTGTAAAATCTACATGTGACTATAATATAATAATATATGTGATTATAGTGATAACTATAATATAATACCTTTTGGTATTTAGATCTTATAAACCATAAACACAAGCTTTGATTAAGTAAAATTATAAAATTCAAGTCCTAGTGTTGAAATCAAAGTTGTTAGATTTTTCATTTTCGTGAACAGAGTGTCATTACTTTATTTTCCTTATTTTTTTCAACCTTTGTTTAATTAACTATTTGTGAATAAAAATTATTTTTTATTTATATTTATTAATTGTTTAGCAATCCCAAGAAAAACGAAACAATTGTAAGAAACAATCTGGCAAAAGTGGAAATCAAAAGCCTACTGCAGCTGCACGTTCGAGCAGGAAAAAAGTCTTGAAATGAAGAAATCTTTGCAGGACCAAGGCACTTCGAATATCTAATCCCCTACAAGCAATAATGGAAAAAATGTGTTGCTTTTTAAAATTGTGATGTGATAAATTTTTCAAATTTTATAACATTTAAAATTAAGATATATTTTTTGATTTTCATCACCAATAGTTTTTAACTGTATGTTGTATATATAGTGTTTTATTTGTGTGTTTATTTATTTTGTTTTTGTAGTATTAGATCATTTTGTATATATCTTTTTTTAAAACGATAGTTCAAATTTAAATTTCTTCGTATATTGAATGTTACCAAATTATGAAATTTATATGTAAATGCATTATTTATTGTTAAAATCTCGTCATTTATCTCTTAATTTTATTTTTCTTTGAGACTGTAAATAATTTGTACATTGTAAATAGAGGATAAATGTACTAATTTACTTTGTTTATTATAAAATATGAACTGTAATAATGGCGAAGTCTTTATTGCAAAAGTATAGTACAATATAATAAAAATAATATTAGTGCTAACAACCTACTATGCTGTACTGAGTTTATTGTATAAATGTTTTCTTTTTGTGAAATAGTTTTTAATAAGTACATTGTATGTATTTAAGTTTAATGTAAGAAATACATTAAATATATAATTTTATTCTTAATTTCTTGAGTTTATGCTTTAAAAAAATATTCAAAGCACTAGTGATCCCTAGCATCTTATTTTTCAATAAGCGGAAATTATTGTTTTTAAATAAATATTAATTATATCCTTTTATTTTGAATTAATTATGAAATGGAAAATTATGTTAATCTTCAATTATTATTTGGAAATTGTGAGATTTGGTGTGATATAGGTTTCAGAAAAACATCTTTATTGCACCAACGTTAAGATTTATTGAGATTTCTTCAGGGCCTGAGATTTACAAACCTTGTTTACATTTAACAAATACATGAAGGATGTGTAAAAAGTGAATTCATACAATGCAATATATATTTCTACTCACTCAAAGTGTTTGTTTTCTGCGTAATAGTTGTGTTGAGAGTGTAAATGAGATATTGCTGTTTTACATTTATATAAGTTGGATTTTGATTGAAGGGGTGGGGAAGGAAGTCTGTAGAAGAAAATTTAGTTTAAAGAAATTTGGTAAAAAGAGCTGACAATGGAAAAAAAACATTGGTAATGGTTCGACCAGATTATCCTTTCCTTATGGCTTATATCCTTATATAGGCTATCCTTATAAAGGCAGGGATCATTAGGAAAAGGAAAGCTAAATTGTTGAACAATTAGACTGTAAAAAGTTTGATGTGTGGAATGTGATGAATGTTTTATAGGTTATGTTTTGTGTGATGTGATGATACATGTGTTATCGATATTGAATTTGAATAATGATATTGGTGTAACTACAACTGAGTTTACATGTGTATGTTCTGTCTAAAAAGCTACATTTATGCTTGTTTTGTTTTGTGTGTGAAATCTTTGGATTGATTAATCGTCAATGTTTAAATATGTTTATCTCTAATCCACAATGCATTCATTGTAGTAATGTGACTCATAACTGTTAAAATGGGATGATTCAATAGCACACAGCAAGAACAATATTTCAGTCCAAACTTAATCATATCTGAAATAGTTTCCATTATTCCTTTGGTTTGAAAATGGGCTATTGAAAAAATATTGCTATTTGCTATTATAGATTTGGGTATGATAATTTTATATAAGCCATGGGGAGTTTGTAGAAAATATTTTCTCCATGACCATTAATTTACATACCTTAAATTTTATTTTTATTTACAGTTGATAAATGAAAATGTAAATAATCAAACATTTAAATGTTTTTTTAACAAAATTTGATAAACATTATGAAAACATTAAGGAAGTAATGAGTCAGTTGGTGAAAGTTATTTTTGTCACGAGGCCTTTCTTCGTTGAGAAGAAATATTAATAATAAATAAACAAAGGTTTTTGTTTCTATTTGTGAGAGACAGTTGATGCATCAATGCAGGCAAAAAGTTTTGGCATTTAACATAGTGCAAATAATGCTTTAATTAGTTATGAAAAAAAATTGAAATACTACTATGGAAATTTAGTTGAGCTCAACTTTTTCCCAACTAAATTTTCATGATAGGCCTGAGAATAATTGCAAATTGCAAGAGAAGAAATTACATTTGTTAAGATCTAATTTTCATTTTCCAAATGAAATGTGCAAGTAATTCAATTAACTAATTCATAGCATGGGGACATGATTTGTATGATTTATTTATCAGTTGGATATGTTTTGATGAAATGACCAGCAGATTGTCTACCATGCTTTTATAGCTTGCTAATAAATCTGATCTCAAACATACTAGTAAAATATTTAAATAATAAAGCATTATTATTTTTATGAAAGAAATGAGAGTTTGTATATCTGCAGTGAATGTGTTAAGCACATTTTTTCTCAAAATATTTGGAATATTTATTTATTAAAAAACAATACATATAATGTTTCATTTCATGCCATTCAGAAAAATCATTAAATAATGTTTTGTACATAAAAAAGCAAGAACAATGGATTTTAAATTATCATCAACTAATTCGAATAAAAATAAAAGAAATCACATATTCTTCAAATTACAGAAATGGTATTAGCAAGACTTTGTAAATAAAATATTTTTTTTTTCAAACTAACCTTGATTTACAGCTTTTTGAAATATTATTTTTTTTACATTTATTTATTTTTTGCAACAGCAGAGGCCATATCGACCGTGTTTTGAGAAAAAACCTTTTTGTACGTATTTTGAGTTCAAATGCAGGGCTGCTGGATATATATATATATATTTGTACCATATAAAAAATTTGTACCGAAATCCACATGGAAAAGTTTTTTCCATAAAAAAAACTTTTCCATGTGGATTTCGGTATAAATTTTTTGTTTAATTCTTACATCAAATTTTTTGAGGTTTCGGGAATATACACCCATCATCAGGATCTACATTTATCTTCTTTGATTTATTTATTTTTAATCAAATTTTTCATTATAAATAGTTTTTTTTAAGATGTATATAATAAAAAAATCAATTTGTTTAAAAAAATAAGGTAAATATAAATGCTGATGATGAGTATAAATTACCAAATATCTAAAAAAATATGCAAGAATTAAAGAAAAATGTATTTCAAAAATCAAGGGTTTTAATTAAATAATAATAATATAAATGTAATAACAATATAAATTAATAATAATATAAAGAGACTATAAAAAGAAATCGATGTTGCGTAATAATTATAAGATAAAAAATATTGTTGTAGCAGAAATTAATTTGTTAATTCATTACGATATTGCATACTCACAGTTGAGATGGAGTGTCCAGTTCATGCTAGTACTCCAGAGCATCTGAAATGTACTGCATTTTTTTCATTTAATTCATTTTTTAACTAATTAATTTTTCAAAATTTTCTCTGTTTTTAACATTTAATAATTCAAAGACGTTTTAATAACTTCTCTTCTAAATAACACAAAAGCATCCAGCTGTAAAGTTACTAATGGGATAAAGTTTTCAAAGCTATACTATGTAGTCTTAAAGTGTGCATGAAGATTTTAAAAATTCACATGGGTATAGGAAATTTTCACCTCTGGTTCACTTAATTATTCTGAACTTTGAAAGCTCGGCCCTATTAAAAAATTAAGAAAAACTATGTGATTATTTACTAAGAATAGTAATAATAATGTAAGAATAATAACACCTCTTTTTTCGGACTAAGTTGACAACGAAAACTGACAATCAAAGAAGTGAAGTGAGTACTGACAACTGAGTAAGTGAGTAGTAACTAGTAAGACGGGGGTTGCTCTATATACGCAACGAGTGCTGGTGGGGATTTGTGAGGGGTTGAGCGTTGAGGCAGTCCCTCTCTAGCCATCACTGTGCCAACTTCTTTTCACCTGTGCTTGGCATACACCGGCATAGGCTTCATCAGTTAGTCCATTTTCATATTTACACCTCAAATAAATAACATCATCAAAATACGATCCATTCGTAGAAAAATGCAATAGTTGAACAAGGAACAATGTGTGACCAATTTCTTTTTATAACCACTATTGTGGTTTAGTAGAAGTTGTTAAAATATCTGCCGACAAGCCACATCTTATCCTTTGCATTCTGTTAATATGTGCTTTACAGATGCTTGTGCGCCGGATACCCTTGTATTTTCGTGGTCTTGTGTCAGTCTGGTGTGGCCTAATTCTGCTGAGAAGCTATTAAAGGTTGATAATCAAGTTTTCAAAATTCCAACAACTAACACATTAATCTACGTCGACCTCTTGAAATAATGTTATCAATAAGAAATAACATTTTTTCGCGTGTTTATTTTATTTTTATTTATTGATTTTAATTTTTTCAATATATGGAATAAACTATTTTTACAGAAAATTTGAAATATAGGTACCCTTGAGAACAAAAATAATAGATAAAGGTTGCGAGTAAAAGTTTTAGTATCAAGTTGAAGGTGGAAGTGAAATTATATGTATATTCATATATAAATGTTGGAGTTGATACGTTAAAAACTGAAGACAATATACTTCCACACAAATAATATTTCATGGTAGAATTATAAGTTAAGATAGAAAAACATGATCAAAACCTGGCATCGTCGATCGACAGAGAAGCTATAGTGTACCAATAGCCTTCGGCGGATCTGCCGTAGGCGGTTCTCATAAATGATTAATTGATTATATTTAAGACTTCGGTTTTATCAATCCTCCATGGGCTATAAATAACTAAAAAAGAGTAGAGGAGTCTGGGGAACTGCCCCCATCTGGTGCCAGTAAAGCTGCAAATAATAACGCATTTAACTAAGGAAAAATTAATATATGTGTATACTCCACGTAAATTTGCGTTCAAAATTTAGACCTAAAAATCTAACGTATTTTGTGAATGTCTGTTTTAATTGTATTCGGTAAATCGACAGTCCATTTTTAGGCATTTGTCTTTAGAGTAAAATCAACAATACCCTTTAAGAGGTATTGTATCCCCCTTCTTTGCCTAAAGCACACTAGTAATTCTTAGTTCATCAAGAAACATTAATAGGCCCGGTTTCAGTGATTGAATCTCTTCTATGGTCACATTGTACATCCCAAAGCACTTCCTCCTGAGGGGCACTGCTGTTTGTTAGAAGATGCGTTGGTCTCTTTGCAGAATCTACATGTGCTGTCATCGATCCAATCTTCAAGTTTCCATTTAGCTTGCAGAGTCCTGTTTAGAATCTTGTTAGGATTCACAGTTTGTTCCTGCTTCTTTTGACAGGAGAAGCCATGAGGGCAGTTGTTAATGTGGGTTTTCTGTGTATTGGCATTCTAATTGCAAATTTTCCTTGGGGGTTAAAGGGTCTTTGTGTTATATTCACAGGTTGTTGGGAAATTTGTGTTAAAAAATTTCCTGGGATGAAGAGTCTGAAATGTTTTTAAAGATTTTAAATGCGATGACTGTGTGTGTATAATTCAATATATTGGAAGTCATTAACCAGCACTCCTTCAATTTGTAAGTTTCCTTAACCTTCTAAAATATTTATTTTTGAACGGAACAGATTGATTTTTTCTTTAATTTCAGCAAGAGAACCTTTTTTGTTCATATTATGCCTCAAAATGTCTATAATTAAATTCGTCGGACCTTGAATATCAGAAAAGTTATTTATCAACTGTGCTTTCAATTGTCCCCAAGTAGTGAACTGAATATTTCTCTCAGACTCGTTAGCTTTGCCTGTTCATTTGTTTCTTATGTGTAGGAACAATAATTGTATTTGTAAAGTACAAACATTTTGTACACTGCTCATTAGTGTTTATTTCTTCCACTTTTATAATAAATTGGGCCAAAGTTTTAGGATTACCGTTAAACGTTGGTACAGCATCTAGTATTTGTTTCAAATCTGACGAATTTGCCATTTTTATTATTAAAATTTTTATTTTCTTAAAATTATAATTTTAAATGAAGTTAAGTTGAGTGTGGGTATATTAATATATTCTTATAATTATTATATTTTGTTATAAAATTAATATCGACTCACAGTATGATTACAAAGTGAACCATGTCCCATTCTAAACCTTTCTTCCTCAGACTAAGGCACAAGTAGGTTGATGAAGTTTGAGACGGCAAATTAGCTGTTGATACAGTTTGTTTGTTTCAATATTCTCTTGAACAACTTTGCCGTCCTACCGACTGCCCCAATTATGGATAAGAATTCGAGATCTTACTTTTTAAAAATGTTTATTTTTGAACTTGTGCTCTGGTGGCTTTCTGACTATCTGACATGTTCAGGTTGAACTGGGCACATCTATCAATTACATGGATTTCAGCCTCCAGTGTACTTTCCTATGGGCTGAACACTTCTGTCCTCACCTCCTTGTGTTTTAGATCCATTGGTAATATTTGAAAGGCTCTTAGATTATTTTCCATAGTTGATCATTGTTTCATGTAAAAGAACTTAGTCGGAAATCACAAAGTGCACCTGCCTTTCGCACTTCAATTTTAAAATACAGGATGTATATTGTGATGTGACAAATGATGTTAATAAATGTTTATTATTGTGTGGTGATAAGGGACCATTAATCCATAATGAGATGTGGTCTGGTGTGATGTAGCTTTCAGAGAATGCATGCTAGTTTTTGAAATTTCGAATAATAATCCTCTTTTTATAAACAAACGAAGTGCCATATTAAAATAAAAATTATAATGCGAAGTTTTTACGTTGTAAAAATGTGCGTTAGCCAATGAATTGTGTCTTGAGTTATATTCACTGACATAACGAATTACAAGGTTAATTTCGTATATATACAAACATGAACATTTAAGAAAGATTTGGTATAGATTCATTAATTTAAATTCACTGTCTAGTTTTTTCGTATTATATCTATACGTAAAATAATTTTAAGAAGAGTTTAGTTTCATCCAGAGTGTTAGTAAAGCAATTATTACTACCTCCCCGCGAAACCAAAAAATCAAAATGTAAATCAAATCTCAAAATCGCGTCCAATGTATAAGGATTAGTTGACCGTTAATCGATAATTATTCAAAAATAGTGAGATGCGGTTTGGTGTGATGTAAGTTTCAGAAAAACTTTTCTTTATCGTGCCCACATTTCTATCTTTATTGAGATCATCTTCTGGGCTTGGGATTTACAAACTTTTTTACATTTAACAAATACATGTAGGATGTGGAAAAAGTGAATTTATCCAATGCAAAATATATTTTTTATATCCAATCAAAGTATTTCTATTCACTCAAAGTGTTTGTTTTCTGTGTAATAGTGCCATTGTTGCGTGTCGTGTTGAAAGTGCCAGTGAGATTTTGCTGTTTTATGTTTATATTCGTTGGATTTTGGAGGGGTGGGGAAGGAGGTCGGTATAAAAATAATATTTTTGTACAAGGTGTCGGCTTCTTTGAAGTGAAAAGAGCCGACGAAGGGAAAAAATGTGTTGGAAATGGTTCGGCCAGATTATCCTTTCAGAGATAAATAGGAAAAGGAAAGCTAAATTGTTTAATTTTGAAGAAAAAACGAACTCTATGTAACTTAATAAGTCTCTCCCCTCATAAATCAACCTGTTTCACTAACAATTAGTTTGTTTACAGTTGTTTAATTTTCTTATTATGTTATTATATTCTTATTGTTTTATTATGTATGCATTTTTATTTATTTTTAAGTTCTTAAAAGTTTTTAATTTATAATAAAGACAATAATAGTAGAGGTATCTTGTTGAAAGCTCATTTTGCCTTAAATTAATTCAATTATTTTAAATTATTCTTCCCATTCTATATTATTATGTTAATGAGGGATATTATACAACGATAGAAGCCGCGGTTTATTTCATAATAAAAACCACGTAAACAAATTTAAAAATAAGGCCGATCTACGGTTGGAGGATTCAACAAGTGAACCTACCTCAATCTACCCCACATTTCGATCAGTCTGGAGGTCTAGACATCGCCCAACCCCTCGACCTCTAAACCGGGGTTAATTTTAAAGATTTTTAAGGACTACAGACAATTTTTGAGACGCTGGTTTGTTTTAAATTCCATTTAAACCGTTAAGTTAATTAATTATTAATTAGATTGTAATGACGTTTAAAAACGCTACCGTACAATCAGTTTGTCTCTATTTCCTGCGACCCTATCCATGGCGCTCTTACAGAGCTATTGTTGATTGATGTGCTTTATATCCACACCGAGTAAAAGTATAAATTCTATTAGGAATTTAAGCATTGGTCTAGGTTGAAGGATTTCTTGTTGAAACATGCGAGTGATGAATTTGGCTGTTTACCGTTACCATAATCCATAGGTGAAGATGCCGAAATGCAACTTTTCAAAGACCGACAACTGTGATAAAGGATCAAAATCTCTTGCATGTACTTCGATCTTGTCAGCTTATTTGTGGTTTTTTGTATGGGCCACTACACACCTGAACAAGGGAAACAATTTCTCGATGAGTTTATTTCTCTTGGTGAGTACAGAACAATGGAATCTTAAAGTAACACAGTTAACTTAGAACGTTAATCGATCAATCAAGGATTTATTGAGACATGAGACTTTCTCACTGAATGAAGATTGAGGAGATTTCAGTGTGAAGGAGTGTTGCCACTCAAATGACAAATTCATCATATATGAAAATATTTACTTCATGCAATATCTATCATATAATTGTAATAACAAATATATGAATCGTAATATAAAAACATCGCAGCTCCAATTTGTATGCATAAGAATTGAAATGAACATCTTCGGTAAGCATGTTCGTTTCTTGGATACTTTAACGACTGTCTTACCAGCAGAAAATATAAACTTCAATTCGTCACACTTCACGGAAAGGAATTCCTTTTCTAAACTTTTATTGCTCCGAGTTGAGACTGCTAAAGGAATTATAAATACCGTCAAATGAAAATGCGTCTGACTTTATTTTACGATCAGGCCTGAGAAACCGGCGTTAATTTCTATTCTCAACTGAAATAATAATTATTTATTAGTACAATTAAACAATTTCCTGCCGTGCATTATCGACTTTTCAATGTAAACATTAATAAATAGTCAGTTTTATCCCTCCACAATTAGAAACGTAACTAAAAAACAATGTTATCTAGAAGCATGAAATCACTTCTATATCATATTGATTGCAGATTCATTAAAATAAATATGCCTTTGTTACAGATTTTTTTTCTTAAATTAACTGTTTCAATTGCAATTTCCAATTGATAATTATTTTGTTACTTTATCAGTTGGGTGTTTTTAGGAGCTACTTTTTTAACAAAAGAGAGGAAATTGGCACAGGAATTTTGATAAAGTTAAATATATATTAGCCAATAATATAATTTGTTTTCTTGTGTAATTATAACCAAAGCAATGGTAAATGTTTTATTATGGTTATTCTTTAATCGTGAGATGCGGAATGGTGTGATGTAAGTTTCAGAAAAACATTTTCTTTATCGTTCCAACGTTTCGATCTGACTGAGATCAACTTCTGGGCCTGGGATGTACAAACATTTTTTAAATTTAAAAAATACATATAGGATGTGGAAAAGTGAATTTATACATTGCAAAATATATTTTATATACAAAGTATTTCTACTCACTCGAAGTGTTTTATCTTCTGTGTTGTCATTCTTGTGTGTCGTGTTAGTGTGCTAGTGCGGTATTGCTGTATTATGTTTATATATGTTGGTTTTTGAAGGGCGGGGAAGAAATTCGGTATAGAAAAGACAATTTTGTATAAGGCGGCGGCTTCTTTGAAGTAAAAAGAGCCGACAAAGGGAAATAATGTGTTCGTAATGTTTCAGTCAGATTATCTTTCAAGATTATATAGAAAGGGATAAATAGGGAAAGGGAAGTTAGATTGTTGGACAATTAGACTATGTGAAAAGTATTTGATGTGTGGAATGATATATGTATGTTATCTGTATTGAATGATTGATTAATGACATTGGCGTAGCTGCGACTGAGTTTACATATATCGGTTCTATAATTGATGCTGTTTTTCACTGTTGATATAAACCATTTCTAAAAAAATTATGTCTATGTTTGTTTTGCGTGTAATATTTTTGGATTGTTGAAGTCGAAATTGTGTTTGTGTTCAAAACGGTGGGTAGCGATTTTATTACGGTTTTTGTTAGCAAGGCAGGCTTTTAAACCATCCATGAATTTTTATTTCCAAAAAGACTTTAAATGTATAAAAATTGACATTAAATATTATTACATTAATATGTAGAAATTTTAAATGATAATCCCATATTGTTCAATTCGATTGTAGAGCTTATTTTATGCCACTTTAACTGAAAGGAAAATTTTGTTAGGCTCGACCGTTTCAGAGTTACGCCCAACGGATTTCAGCTAGTTGAGAAATTTAGGATAAATTCATTACCACCACGAGATTCTTAGCTAACCATAAGATGAGACCATTTTTTGCTAATGCTAATCATTTTCGGAATAAATGAGTGGACTGTAAATGTTGATATACTCATATATATATAACCCCCCCATGGTTCACAGAGATCATATCAACCCTCGGGGTGCCAATAGTTTGAGAAAAAAACCATTTGTATGTCAATTTGAACTAAGGGCCGTTGGATTCACACCTGGGAATTTCTCCTTACAGTGATGAGTACCATGGAGGAATTTCTAGTACCCACTATCACCCTACTTGTGTCAAAGGTATAAAAGTGGGAACATACCAAGAATGCATAAGAGAGTGAGTGTGTTTAGGTTCGCATGTCGGTGATAGCCCCTTGAGCCTCAAAGGTTGACCTCCAAACACCACAGTGGTTGAAATAATTCAATACACAGGTATGCACCTGTTCATATACATGCATGTATGGGCATAATTGAGCCTATAACCATAATAATAAATGATTCAATCATCTGTTTTGGTTAATCTATTCATTTATAAAATTCTGTTCTGTTAGTCATTGTTCCAAATGATTATCCATACATCATGACAATTAACAAATATGAGCAGAAATTTACATTACAGAAATTTATGGTTTCAAATATCATAAATTTCCAAACTGAAAGTGGAATGAAACCTACAGCTCATCCATTCCATATCAGAACTATTTCGTTGTAGAATTATTAAAAATTTTTCAATAAAATGATGCTGTTTTTACATGTTTAATTTTACTTTTTACCAAAGGTACAATTATCCCATCTTGAAGAATATAAAATATTCTGGGGTGAGTGTGTGTCATAAGGAAAACTTATATTTTCTTGTGTAACTTGTTTAAATTTTTAGTTCCTCTGATGTATTTCAAAAATTACTTGACGTTTGTCAATGTTCAGTGAGAAATCTCGATTGATTAATTAATTTTTGTCTAATCTTCTACAATAAATATATCTTTCATTTTATTGGGTTGTCCGGAAAATAATGCAGGATTTTGGTATTAAACAAAAAAAAA
>CM077112.1:21270168-21297938 GCA_039619505.1 Cimex hemipterus
TGGTTTCGCCAGGATTTAAGAAGCTGTAGTGTATTAAACCAAATGATAATTTTTCCAATCGCCTTGAGGTGGTCAGCGACGGTCGTTTTACTGACTTTGAGTTGCTCTGCAAGTTCTCGAACAGTTGTTTTGGGGTTTTCTTCCACCACTGATCGCAGAACATCATCATTAAGAGAGGAAGGCCTTCCACGACCTTCTTCATCTTCAAGGCTGAAATCTCCCTCCCGAAATTTTTTAAACCACCTTTGCACAGTGCACTCATTAACACAACCCTCGCCCCAGACTTGGTTAATGTTTCTAGCCGTTTGGGCTCCGCTTCGGCCGAGTTTAAACTCGTAAAAGAAAATCGTACGAAATTCTCGCTTTGACATTATAAGGATGACTGAATTATTTCCAAGTAGCGGAATGCTACAGAGGTAAACAAACAATATCATTTGGAAGAGGATTAATAAGTGTTGACATTCATACAAATGAGTAATCCTGTAAACGTAAACAGAATATTTTATATAGATTTTTTTTAATGAAAACTTAAAATCCTGCATTATTTTCCGGACAACCCAATACATTCCTTTCGTAAAATTTTCAGGACATGTCAGAAGCTGATCATTGTTATAGAATTTTAAAGCCATGATGGAGGTGACATATTTCTCAAAAGATATAGGTATCATATATAGGTATCAATCAATAAGATAATAAATTTTTGTAACTTTTTTTAAATGTAGAACATAATTATTGTCATATAATTGTAGTTTGGTGATTTCTGATCATTTATAGTTGCAGAAGCAAATGAAAATTACTACTCTAGGCTGAATTTCTCCCAAAAGTGAAATGTACAGTTATTGTGATTCACAAATTTGATCTAAGGTTTGTAAGTTTATTATAAAGAAAATTATTTGGAAATCGTGAGATGCGGTCTGGTGTGGTGAAGCTTTCAGAAAAACATTTTCTTTATCATGGCGACATTACTATATTTACTGAGATCATCTTCAAGGCTTGGGATTTACAAACATTTTTTACATTTAGCAAATACATTTTGGATGTAGAAAAGTGAGTTTATACAATGCAAAAAAACATTTTTTTATATTCGATCAAAGTATTTCTACTCACTCAAAGTGTGCACTTTGATCAAATACAAAAAATATGTTTTTGCATTGTTTAAATTCACTTTTTTTCCACATCCTCCATGTATTTGTTAAATTTAAACAATATTTGTAAATCCCAGGCCCTGAAGATTATCTTAATAAAGATCGAAATGTTGACACGATAAAGAAAATGTTTGTCTGAATCCTACATCACACCAGACCGCATCTTACTATATCTGCATAATTATCGATTGAGGGTCACTAATCACCACACATTTATTATAAAGTTATCGTTAGTTAATATTTGTTTTTGGACATGACATTAATTTCTTCCCTGCCAAGAGACTTTACTCTGCAATATAATACATAATTTACTTGGTACGTTTAGTCTTTAATTGGAATAAATATAAAAACTTTCAAATCGTCATTTGAGGATAATTTATAGTTGAGCATAAAAAAAGGTATGTGGCAGGATCAGGAAGTTAAAGGAAGTCAGTTGTTCAAACAATCAAGGTAAAACTCTTAAGTCAAAAAATAACAATAAAAACAACAGCACTTCTATTTTTGTGATCATGCATTACAAACAAAACATATTTTTGTTTTAAATACTGTGATTATTTTAAGAAAAGTAGTTTGTGATAAAAACATCATGGTATATGTTATGTACATTAAAATCGTATTTGCATGAAATTGGAATTTCCTTCTTCTCGTCTAAAACCCAGATTTTTGTAAAATAATACATTTTCGTCCTTACACTCAAGAGACACTTTATAACAGTTTAGGTGTTTAGCCATTTCTATCAGTAGCAAGACGATTCTAAAAATAATAAATAATTACAAATTTAAACAGTTTTCAAAAATGCAAGAACATACATTTTCCCCAACTGCTTTCCTCTGTAATTTTCGCTTACAACAACATCCTCTATTCTTGCTCGCTGTAAAAATATGCGAAAATATGATTTTCCTACATTTTAGATTATAAATAAATTACAATTAATTAAGGTTTTTAGTTGAGAGAAAAAAGTTAAAGGCAAGAGTGGGATTCGAACCCACGATCTGCGGCTAGATACGCTGTTGCTCTACCACTTGACCTCGATCCACTCAGACAAAAAGGAAGGAAAGCTTAAAAAAAAAAAAAAAAAAATGGGTTGAGATGGGAAGTTGACGTCCGAGTGGTTGAGGTCATAGTAGTTCAAGTGGTAGAGCAGCAGCATATCTAGCCGAAGATTGTGGGTTCAAATCCCGCTCGTGCCATTGATTTTTTTCTCTCAACTAAAATAACTTAATGAATTGTAATGTATTAATTGGACAAGCAGTCCACGAAATTAGTGAATTATTCATAATCTCACCACTCTGCAACTGTGGATAAATTTTTGTTCAAGGAATAGTGTTCCACTGGCTATAACAGATCCCTCCTGAGCATCCTCTATGACTGTTATGTAATGTGAGGCCCTTTCTTTCATTAACCTGAAAGTGTCTACAAATAAAAATAATAATTATGAATCACAACAAGAAAAACCTAAAATATTAATTAGTGTTGCAGATAATAATAAAACCCCCCCTTATGCAGAGAAAGGTTGCTCGATGTTGGCTTGGCTCCTTACAGAGAGCATGCAGGCATGCCGCCGGATTTAAGAACGAGTCCTCGAACACGGTAGCGAGTTTCTGAGTCCCCTGTTCCGCTTTTTATGGGAAATTGGGGTTTTTTTATTGTATATAGTATGTGTTATGTGTCTTTGTGTTTTGTCTGTGTGCAAGTATTTATTGGTGTGAATGGCGAGGGGTGAGGGTGAATAGAACGTCACCATCGCCCCTCGAACGATGAAAGTGAGTGAGTGTGTGTGCGGGGTCGATGGCGGAATATTAATAAAAGTACCCCATCGACCCCAATCTAGCTTAGTTTAATTGTAGGTCGGTGGAGGAATATCAAGTACTCCACCGACCAAACGGAATGAGTGTGCTGTGTGAATGTGGTTAATTGTATGAACGTATTTATTCGTATGAATGATGTGTCTGAACGTGTAGAATAATGTAGACTGAGCGTGGGGCTGAAATGACCTCGATGTCGGAAGCACCAGCAAAAAAAAAAAAAAAAAAAAAAAAAAGTAATAAAACATTTATAACATCATTTGTTACATCACAATATGCATCGTGTGATCTCCAACTAAATTCTGTTACATGAAACAATGATCAACAATGGAAAAAAGAAACAACTAAGAGCCTTTCAAATATCGCCAATGGGTCTAAAACACAGGAAGGTGAGGACAGAAGTGTTCAGCCCTCCTGGAACCAAATACCCAAAGCCCCATAGGAAAGTACACTGGAGTCTTCCAGGCTGAATTCCGCTGAATTCCATGTAACCGATAGATGTACTCAGTTCAACCTCAACATATCAGACAGTCAGAAAGCCATCACAGCACAAGTTCAAACATCATTAGCTCAAAGATGGTGCTGAATTGCAAAGCTGGCAGGGTTCTTGACTGGACCCTAGTGATGGGCATATGAATAAGATTGGTATAAACAAAACGTAGCATGTGCAGATTCTGCAAAGAAGCAGATGAGACACCAACACCTACTAACAAACTGTGGTGCTACAATGGGTTTGGGATGTACAACATAATTGTGGAAGTACACATACATCTATTGTGAGTTCCAAAATGGAACCAGGAAGAAGTAGGCTAGAAACCTGCAGGGCTTTCAGAACGCCTCCAATCAATTAAAAATAAATAAATAAAAAATAAATGAACAAAAACCTGAAATGACAAAAAAAAATATGTATAATTTTTCCTTGCAGTCTAATCGTGTAAAGAAATTGTTTATTACTAGTTTCATTTGGAAGAATGTACACATACCATGGAAAGTATTGGCGGGGACGTGGCCAACATCTGTCAGTTGACCAAGCAGATTCAAATAGCCTTTAAAATCATTATTATTAACATTATTGCATTTTAATTCATTAAGTCTACAGTGAAGGTAAATTACAGTAATACCTCTCTCAAAATCGCCGATTTCCAAAGGGCGAATTTTAAGATTATGCGCTGGTCGCAAGACGTCAATCGGCGACTTGAACTTTGTGGAAACCTCGTGTAAATTAAGTTTTCCGTAAATTTCACTTGAATAAATGCTTTCTGATTCATTCGAACGGGTCCCGTTCGAAATTCCGTTGGCCGGCCTCAGATCAGAAGCATTTTCTGCAGTGTTTATAACTGAATTCATAGTTTATTCACTATCGGACGAGACGACACGAGAACAGACGTCGGTTATTAACTGACGGCCGTAGAACTCGTTCTCTTACGAAAGTTCCGTCCTTGGAAGTAACAGTTCCTCATTCTTTCACCTTTTCTTTTTCTTTGACTTCGAGGATGTTGAAGTAGTACATTACTGTACATAAACAAAGAGGTATAACATTTGTTACAATTCATGTCTACCGCCTCAAACATCTTTCGATCTAATGAATAAATTAATTCGTTTAATAAATTAGTTTATTAATAAATAAAACCGCATTCCCTAAAATTTGGCATTTCTCAATAAACGACCTTCAAATATTGAACGAGACAAAACAAAACCGACATAACGGTACCTACATTTGTGAGTAGGGGAAAGCTTTCTAATTTCTGTATCATGTAAATTCGTTGTGCAAACAATATTAAAAATGTATGTCCATATTTTTTTAATTACTATATATAATGTTACTAAGAAGAGCGTAAATAATTGAATAAACAATTAGCAAAGAAAATAATTAATTAACAAAAGGTCAACTTTGAGGATTAAGTTCGCCCAAAGTGTCTTTATTAATCCCATCTATTACAATGATAGTCATCTGTATTGATTCTATGTCGGCGTTATTGGCAGTTTGGCACTCAAAAATAAATTTTCTGTTCATTTATTAATACAAAACGTTTCATTTGCCATTGAATCATTGCACAATCAGGGAAACAGTGTAGTATTCTTGAGGGCTCGCGACTTCTCATTTCAAACTGAGGGAGGTAAAAGACTGCGTAAAACCTTGGGCCTCATTTCCAGGCACAAATAAATTATCATTACTAGGCTCACTCATTCTTATCTCGTGTAAAATAAAAGATACTCTGCTTTGTAATGTTTGTAGAGAAAGGATGACAGTTAAGCACATTTTAACAAATTGTAAAAAATATGAAAGCTAGACTTCAGCTGGAATTTCCAACCCACATCAGACTCATTTGGTGTTGGCCCTGACGAAATAGATAAATTGCAACTTTCCTTAAAAACTAAACTATTTTCTGAAATATGAAAATAAAATTATAAAAATGATTTAATACAAAATGAATAATCATTTTATGCAATCATCTGCTGCAGTGCTGCCTAAGGGTGATGGGGGAGGGTTACAGGCCTACTTGCTACCCAGCTGGAATTTTAAAAAAAATTTAAAAAAAATAACTTTGCTAATTAGTTAAGTTTAGCAAACCCCATGATAGAAATTATCTCTATATAACTGCTATCACCCTTTAATATATAATTTTGTATTATAAAATCAGGGATATCAACTTGAAGGAGTTATATATATATCACCTTCATCATAACTTCACTAATTTTGTGGCCCGCTTGACCAATATATTACAATTAATTACGGTTTTTAGTCGAGATAAAAAAGTCAATGGCAAGAGCAGGATTTGAACCCATGATCTTCGGCTAGATACCCTGCTGCTCTACCACTTGAGCTATTGTGACCTTGATTGAAAAAAGGAGGGAAAATGTGGTTGAGATGGGAAGTTGTGTCCAAGTGGATCAAGGTATCCTTAATTGTAGTAACTTCATCATAACTTTGAAACTATTTTTAATATTTATACAACGTATATATTGAACCAGTAACAATATTTAATGTTTTAAATAAAGTTTGTCAGAAAAACCCTACCTACAATTTAGGTACAAAGTGAAAAACTGTATGTTCACTTATTACACTTAAAAAGCATTTACAAGAATTATATTTAAAACACAAACATCGCACAATGATTAACCCCATCTGTAATGCGCATAGGCCTTGTTTGCTTCACATTGGCGATGAAGGTCCTGCTTTTTCTTAATAACTCTGCCCTTAAAAACAAAAAACAGTTTGGAGTACTAATAATGAAACAATAATGTAATAATACTTCCATACTTCATTATTGCTCGCATTCAAAAGTTCCTGGGCAAGTTTGTCATAAAATCTACCATTCTTGGGATCAACCTTGCCTTGTTCAATCAACCAGTTCATAGCCAAAAATGTTGATCTTTTTTCTGTTATTGGTACAGGAACCTAGAATAAAAAGATTATTGTATTTAATGTGTAACAAGATTATTTCTGATAGTCCTGGTCTGAATTAAACATTGGTAATCATTTCCAACAGAATAAACCAGCAAGATATGCAGATCAAAATGATAACAGAAGCTAAAACTTCAGAATAATAACCTTAAATATATCAACAAAAACACTGCACAATTTTTTTACCTGATATGTTGCACCACCCCTTTTAATTGGTGTAAGTTTAAGTAGTGGTTTACAATTTTTTACAGCTTGATGAAAAATTACAAGAGGATCTAGAATGATTTTAGACTTCTCATCTGGATCTTTCGTTTTGTGATACCTTTTAAGTTGAATCCTTTTCACACTCTCCAAAGACTGTAAATGAAATCAATATTTTAAAAATTGTGTATATTTTAAATGTTGAAGCTGGGTATTGGTCTGTGAGTCAGTGAACTAGCTTTAAAAACTGGTTTTATCTAACTACTCAAACATTTGATGTTTTGAACACGAACTGAACATATGACCCAGTTCAGCACCCAGCATATAGTTTAAATGTTAAAGTGTACAAATAAATTTAGACTGTGCCTACAGTATTAATTAATTTACCTTATTGACAAGAAACCTCGCCAGATCCTTTTTGCCACATCTCATTACATAATTTATAAATTTCCTGTTAAAAAAAAAGTTACTAGAATATATGAGATTCATTTAAACAAATCAAGTCATACTCGACCACAGGATCATAAAATGGTGAACAACTTTGTTCAATTTTTGCTGCCTTCACTGGGATGTGGAGTAACTCTTTTGCCTTTTCGCTTTCTTTAAGTTTTTCAAGTTCTGATTTTCTATAAATAGGCTCAATGAAATGTGGGCCATAAGAAATGTTCCTAGTCTGCAGAGAGACTCTAGAAAAAAAGTATTAGCGGCACAATTATTTATTATTGCAATAAAAGTAATTATTAAATTTATAATGAGATGGTTCAGCAGGGAAGCTCTTATGTATAAAGAGCAATGTCACTAGGTGGCCCTCAGAAAGTCTGACTCCTAGAAGAGTGGTAATCCTCACCCAATTAAGGTAAGGCCATGCAAGGTTGACACATTTCGACCAAAGTACACGTACAGTGGTAAGCAGAGAGAGTTGCTCAATATGCGCCACTCCAGTTGATGGGTACAATTCTTTGGCTCTCTATAGGAAGCACATAGGAATGCTGCCCAATATGTGTATTGTGCTTGAGCATGGCTGAGTTCCCTGAGGTTAGTTGTACAATATGAATAGAGGGTGATGGAGAATATCGAGTACTCTACCACCCTAATTAAATGAGTATATAAATAGGAATGATTGTATTTAAGAATGAGTATGAGTGTGAATGGGTCTGGAACTGCATGTGTTGTGTACTAAAGTGACCTAGCTGTTGGTAGTACCTGGAGCCCACCCCCATCGAGCTACCCCTGAACTGCTGAGACCCCTTCTTGGGTGATTCTCAAGACCTGCTGATAATTATTGTAAATTAGAAAAATAATTGCTGTTGGACTGCAAAAAAGATAGGCTCAACTCTATTACATGTGTGTATGTGCAGATTTCAGCTTGTATAAATCCAAATTATATACATTTAAATAATATAATATGATCAAAATATGAACTGTATGACAGAAAATAAAGGAAAGGTAGTTAGTGTTCGAACTAGAGTTTAAATTCGTATTATTGTCGAACCGGCAAAGGGATAAACCGATAATAACAAATAAATTGTAGAAAAGTAGCTTTTTCCATGAAAACCTTTATTGGAACTTTGGAAGTGTAAACTGTACTTACAGTGATAAACTTCTGAGAATTTTAAACATTTAAATTTAAACAAATACAAATTAACCGAAGTATTATCACCGACTGAGTGTTTGTGGTTGAGGTTCTTCGAGGTTACCGATTATCAAAAAGAAAAGTAGTTGTATATGTACTTTTAATTCAAAAACTACTTACTTTTTTATTTCTATAATAAACAACGTTAATATAATTATTTGAAAAATAATTGTTTCTTAACAATAAGCTGTTAGGATGTTGAGGTTTATCTATAAAAGGAACCGGACTTTTCTTGTTGACTTGTCTTTTATGAATTCTTAAATTTGTAAATGTAAGCTTTTTCTGGTTTGGACTTTTATCGATTTTTAGTTGTTATATAATAAAGACGTTAAAAGCAATCGGTCTAATGCTTTCCCACAACTTGACCACCGTTACTAAATATGTTCTACATCAAATATTACTGGATCCTTTACATTTACTGCACTTTTGCCGGCATATTCAGCTTATTCCTTTTCGTCCATAAACAATGCGAAAACGCCAGGGAATGGGTATTCAACAACGATTTCGAAAATATTCTCGAGAAGGAGTATGATTTTATAGTGGGTATGTATACATTTTTCTTGATTCCGACTTTGGTCTAGTTTAATCAATTTCTCTTTCAGTGGGCAGTGGAACAGCAGGCTCTCTTGTCGCAGGTCGACTGGCGGAAAATGTCGAGCACGATGTCCTTCTTATTGAAGCTGGGGGTGAAGCTTCTTCCCTACAGGATATACCGATCATAAGCCCGATGCAACAAAAATCACCATATGACTGGCAATACAAAACAGTTCCCCAGAAGTCATCCTGCTTGGGAATGAAGGACAGAGTAAGAAACAATCAAGATTAAGTCGGTTATGATATAGGTCTGAAATCTGCTTCAATTGAATTTTACAAAATTTACAAAAACGACAAGTGGTTTACAGATTTAACACAACTAATATAGCAATTCATTTTAGAGGAGCTTATGGCCAGGAGGAAAAGTATTGGGTGGAAGCAGCAGGTTAAATTATATGGTATATCTTCGAGGCCATAAGAGTGACTTCTACAATTGGACTTACCGTAATGACTGGAGTTTTTCTGAAATCCTTTATTATTTTAAAAAGTCTGAAAACCAACAAGGGCTGTACAGCAATGACAGTATGTTTTATCAATGTATACTGCTCCATGAAATATGTGGCACACTTTGAATTTCTGATATTTTTTATAAACTTGTCTTTTCAGTACTTTTAGCACCTATATTTTTGTGTCACTTTTTCATTAAGAGATGTGGTTAATTTGAAAATAAAAATTCCTTTAAAACCTTTTGCTCTTATTACACACTAATTTTCTTGGTATGTAGCCTTTAACGACTTAATTTCATCCCAAATCTCAACTAATGAAACTTTCAGCTCAGCTAAAGTTGTAGGAGAGTTATTTCTTCAAAGTCAAATTAAGATTTAATTGGTTATACCTCATGATTGGCAACAAAATCATAAGTTCTTTCCATCTAGTTATAAGTATTACAAAATTTTTAAAGAGGTAAAGCAAAAATATCGTTAAACATTATCAAAATAAAAAAGGAATTAAAATTTCAAAGTGTGCTACCCTTTTTGTGGAAGTGTATTTTTTTATTTTCTTTTTTTTAATTGATTAATTTTTTAAATGTAATCTTTTTAGAAAAACATCATGGGACAGAAGGGCCAGTTTTTGTTTCTGAATTGAGCTTCTCCACTGATCTCGTTGATGGACTTTTGGGTGCTGGAAGAGAACTGGGCTACAAAACGGTGGAACTTAATCAGCTCACTTCCAGCCCTGGTATGATGCAAGTGCAAGTTACAGGTCACCGAGGTGCCAGATGGAGCTCTGATTACGCAATGAAAAAGCTTTTGAAAAATCGTTTCAACTTGAGGATAATGACAAACACTTTTGTTGAGAAGGTCGGAACTACTAAATACAAACCATTGCGTTTCTATTTAAAATTTTAAAAAATTTTTGCTCAGATTTAAAATAATTATAATTTTAGATTAAATTTTATTTTTTAATGATTTAGTAGAAACGATTTGGATATAGTTGTTTTTTAAAGGTTTTATTACGATATGGTTTTGAAGCATATGGTGTCCAATACAAGCGAAACAACCAGAGAGGCCAAGTACTTGCTCGAAAGGCTGTGATATTGTCAGCAGGCACGGTGGGTTCTGCAAAAATTCTGTTGCTGTCAGGTATTGGGCCACAGGCCGAACTAAGGGATATTGGCGTAAGTTAAATAACACACTCAGTTATAAATATTTAAACTGTTTTATAACAATAACATTTCAGATCAAACCAGTTATTGATCTACCAGTTGGTAAAAATCTTCAAGACCATGTGACTTCAGGGCTCGACCTCATCATCCTTAATCAGACTTTACCACTGTCAGTAGAAGCCCTGCTAAATTCACCACTTTATGCATATCAATATTTTGTTAAAGGAAAAGGTAGAAACACATCTAATTTCTTTCAATCTTTGCATGGTGTTAGTATTAAAGCTTTTTTAAAATAAACAATATTTATTACCGTATATTATGTAATATATTGATACATAATAACAAATCACATTGACACATATTTTTGAGGAGAGTTAGCAATTTTATTAAATAATGATATAAATACCTTTATAGAGGAGGTCATGGGACAATCTTCTTGGTCAACATAATGTATAGTCAGTTTTAGAAATGGAAATGTTGTTGAGGAATATTGCATGAGGGAGTTTTGTTTCAAAAGGTAAATGTAACAGGTGGATTTGTTTTCATTCATCTTTATGTTCCAAAGTTTCTTTCATTCGGCTATACATTGAATGTGTGCCTGGAGCTCCTCCAAAGCAATCATAGGATCCTAGAAAAGCACAGCTTTGTGTCATCGGCAAAGGATGCAAGATGGTTAGAGGGTATGGTTGGGATGTCTGAGGTGTGGAGAAGGTTCAGCATTAATCTGAGCACTTTGCCTTCCTTATAGCGCTCCTGCTCCCTTAGACAGAGTAGCCCCCTTTGGTGAATTTGGACAAACCATCCTGTGAGGTATGAGTGAAGTATTAATTATAAGGTGATTGGAAGGAAGCGCTTCATTTTGTAGCGCGAGTAGCCCTTATGTCACAGAAAATACCCCAGTTTCTTTATGCTCAAAGGTTGAGAATGTGTGGTATATAAGGCAAAACACCTGCAATAATAAAATTAATCAGTCTAGTTTTATATCAGTTATACCACTTTAAAACACAAATTCTTGTGATTTTAATCGGTTTTATATAGTTTATAAAACGTAAAGAATTTAAGGAAATTATTTGTTGAGACATGTCAAATAATAATATTTGTTGATCACCATATCTTATTAATATATAATATTTTTATTTATTTATTTTATTATTATTATTATTAATTTTTAAGGGCATTTTAACGGCTAAGGTCATTTCACGCCCTAACATCCAAACATTCCATTTTAGGTTAGCTATATCTCTTCTGAGTGCTATAAAACTTCTTATACTATAAGACTCCAAACATTCACTCGTAACCTATTATTATTTTATTTTATTTTTTTAGTGTATTTATTTTGGTCAGTGACTGAGTGTATTATAATAATTAAATTATAAATGACCCGTAAAAATAAATAATATATGCATAAATATGTACTACCTAAATTTGAAATGTTGCTAATTAAATTGTTTATTGTTGAAAAGGTGTAATGTCACACCCTGGCTGTGAAGTTGTTGGTTTATTTCATTTAGAAAATGGAACGGGCCCAGATTTACAGTTAATGGCACTACCATCTGGTTTATCTACAGATGCTGGAGCTGTAATGCGAGATGTAATGGGTGTATCTGATCAGGTGAATGCCATAATGTATTTATCCATTTCACCATAACTTACTCACTTTTTTTTAAGCTTTGGGAAGAATACTTTGTTCCTCTAATCGGTAAACAAGTTGTAACAATTTTACCTTCTTTACTTCACCCTAAAAGTTGTGGCAGTGTGCAATTGTCAAGTTCAAATCCTGACGATCAACCTCTTATAGACCCACAGTACTTAAGCCATCCAGATGATATCAAAATACTTGTAAAAGGTAATATGGTAACATACAATTTTTCTTTATTTAAAACAACATTAAGGTTTTAGATTAATCGAAAAGCTAATTGAAACTAACGCTATGAAAAAAATGGGTGCCTACATATATGGGAAAACGTTGCCTGGTTGTGAAAATTTTCATTTTAGATCAGATGAATATTGGGAGTGTTATGTACGCCATTTAACGCTTACTTCTTACCATCCAGTCGGGACTTGTAAAATGGGAAATAATGAAAATTCAGTTGTGGACCATAGCCTAAGGTATAAACTCTAAAAAATCATAATTACAGTTTATGTAAATATATTGTTCTTTGTAGGGTTCATAAAACAAATAACTTGTTTGTTATTGATGCATCAATCATGCCTACTTTACCAAGTGCAAATACCAATGCTGCTGTTATGATGATTGCTGAGAAAGGTGCTGATGCGATAAAACACTATGTATATACCCACAACCATATGTGCCATTTAAAAGAGATATTTTTACCTCTGGAAATTACTCCTCTTTATTAATTATTACACTTTTAACTAGCCATAATAATTACAATAAATGAATTTACCTACTAGTTAATTATACATATTCATTAGGTCATGAATTACTTCATCATAGAGGTAATTAGATGTTTAGTAGTTGATGTAAATTTTAGTAAACCATTTTAGTGATTATAAAATAAACATCGTTTGTAATTTATTAGTCATCTTTAGAAGTTTAGAATAGTTTATCATAACTGATTTTAAAAAAAGAAGAAAAAAGGTAACTGGTTGATTAAGGGATGTAGCTCGTCTTGCTCATCTTCTAATGTTGAGCTAATTAATGAAAACCAGTAAAATAGTTGGATAAATATTAAAACATATTATTTTAAATGTGATTAAATATATTACAACATATCATTGCAATTGCAAATAACTACTATCAGCTGTGATGTAATTTACATTTGAAACATTCTATTGAAAGTAAAACGTCAATAAATTTAGCTTTGCTAAACAATCTGATGGTGAAAACCTTACTTATAATTTTTTTTACTACTATTTATTTTGACATTTTTGATTATCATTTCATTATTAGGAATTCCTTAAGTCCATTGTTACAGTTTTGATGCATTAAGAAAGATAATGTTGAACAAATAAATAATAAAAATTTCAAGTTTGAAAAGATTTATTCTGAATAAAAATTTGTCAGTAAAATCATAAACTATTAATTAATTTGGTATAGTAATGCCAAAGATTGCAATAACAGAGCCAAATTATGAGTAGTTTTGGTAATATTTTTATGTAATTCACATAATTAGTTTTTAAAAATGTTAAAATTATGTACTGAAATTGAAATAATTTGGTAATAAATGAAGTTAATTTATTATTTTGTATGTGTTCTTTTCCAAGATTATGTACAATTGAAATATTTTTATTCCCACAAGTGATTATTTTTTGGTAGGTAAGGTCAACTTATTGAAATAACTGTCCATAAGTTTTCTTAATAATTAATTATATTCTTCAAATTCACTTCTTTTTTTAATGAATATGCTAACAAAACAATAAAATTCGAATTTTATTTAGTCTCAGCTTGTATGGACATGTAGTAGAATAGCAGGGATTTTACAATTGATGAATAGAACACGAGTGTGGATAGAACTTTCCACAGTGAAGTTCTAGAACTAATTGAATTTTTTTATAAGTATGCCAAGATTTAAAGGAACATATGCTTGGACTCTGGGGGTGAAGTTATCTTGAGCTGTTGTCACAAACTGTTACCTTTCAGGATCCCGAATAAAATTAGTTTAATCCAGTAGATAACAATGATATTAGTGGTTCGGCTTCAGCGTGATTTCATTGATTTTGTGAACTTGGAGCAACTTTTCATAAGTGAACTGTGTATCTTGCAGAGCTGGTGAAAAGTCATATTAAATAGAATCACTTTTAGAGAGGTTCCACTTATCTATTGATAGGTGAAAAATTCCAAGTTTTCTATGGTTGAAAAACTTTATTCAATTTATTAAATTACATGCGTTTCGGGCTCCTGGCCCATTATCAGGAACTAAACATGGAAAAATCTCTTTGTATAATTCCCAATCTGAAGGCACACACATCAGTAATTTTCATTTTTACCCTCTTTTTAATAAAAGTATATATACCTGGACTAAGCTAATGACACACACACACACATATATATATATATATATATATATATATATATATATTATTTTTCCACCCCTCCAGGAGAATGTCATCAACAAATAAATGGGGTGGAAAAATAGTGTAATGTATCATGGCATAGTCCAGGTATTCATACTTTTATTTTAAAAAATTGGAAATTACTGATGTGTGTGCCTTCAGATTAGGAACTATACCATGATCTATTTAGTTTCTGATGATGGGCCAAGAACCTGACGTCTAGATAATTTACAAGATTGACTAAAGGTTTTCAACCACAGAGAACTTGGAATTTTTCAACTTATCAATAGAGAAGATATGAACCGTGGAGTTGGTAATATATAAAATAAGATGGGTTCCACTTATTGAATGAATATCTTCTTTTAAAGGACATATCTGTATAAAATTTCTTCTGTCACTTTGATAAAAATCAGTTGAGTACTATGCTATATTTAATAAAACAGTAACAATAATATGAAGAAGAACAGCAACACTTGAATTCATATTTTATTACTCAATTTTTAGACCTACATACTTCTCGCATCTCTTCAGCTTTATCTTCTAACCCCAATTCTGCAGTTTCACCGGATAATCTGCAGAAACATCACATGCACAGCAAGTTGGTGTAAACAATGAAAAATGAAATTAAAAGAAAGCAAGTGTGAACATTTCATGTTTAAATGCTGAAACAAATCTCTTCCCACAATATACAATATTTTTATCGACAAATCTCGTTGCGTACACATTTTGAAGATTAAAATAGAATTGTGGGAACTGCTAAACCTTACAGTATCTAACATCTGTAATCCTTTCAATCTAAAGTCCTCAAATCATTTAAAAATGCTCTGTATTGTCTCCAATACTGCCTTCCACATCGACCTTAAAATCACATTTATCCAAAATATAATCCCCAAAAATCTACCAAGTTCCACAATAATCTTTCCCATCACCCCAATAGTCTTGCCCATCCTTGCCCAACAGAACACATCCCTACAATCCCATAAGACGGTTCAAAAGGAAATGACCCTGCGTCCTTTCTGAGGAGTAGGCAGTAAAGTTTATTGAAGTGAAGTGTAAGAATAATATTTACTCCCCCAATATGAATATGTAAAAGCTGTAAAATATATCTTCGTTCATCAAAGTACATATTGTAATGAAAAATCGCCTTGCACAGTCTCGTCACAATTTAATTAAAATATTGGAATTTGAAAAAAAAATTCATGTTGATTTTAGCCCAATGTTAAATATTTTGATGTGAATAAAACCAGCATTTTCGAGCAGTCAAACTATTTAACTGTTATTTAATTTTTTTGCTCATGGCAGAAACTTAAGTTCAGCAACTTTTTTCTTCAAAGAGTTACAAGTCTCCCTTTCTTCCACTGTGAACTAAAAGATCTATTGCAGTATTGACCCTTTTTTTATTTATAAGTTCCAGAAATCACTCAGCAGCTTAAGAGCAGAACAATTGAGCAATTCAATTTGAAGAAGAAGAAAAATAACTTTATTCTGGGACTAGTGTCCCCTAAGAATAATTTACATGAGGTAAAATATAATAACCTTGTATGAAGTCACATAATTTAAAAAAAGGAAAAAAAAAGATGGAAATCGTGGCACAATGTATGTCAGTAAGGCGGGCCAAAGAGAAAATTAACAAAAACAAAAATAATAAATGTTATCATGAGGTTTCTGCTTGGATGGAGAGGAGGTGATTATAAAGATTTGATTTAAAGGAGGAAAAAGAGGCAGCATGATGAATGGAAAGGGGAAGGGAGTTCCAGAGTTTAGGGGCTCGGATCAGAAAGGATCTTTCGAAAGTATGGGTTGTATGTTGTGGAAGGACAAGGCCGATTGGGGATGAGCGGGTCTTACGGGTGCGATGTGAGGAGTTGAATTGGAGGGATTGGATGATGTAAGGAGAACGACGAGTGTGGATGGACTGGAAAAGAAAGCAACCTAGGAAATACTGGGCACAGAAGGAGAGGAATAGCCAGGAAAGTTGGAAATACAACCTCGACATCGCGGACGCAAATCTTATGCAACAATTGAAAATATGCTTCAATCATGTGTTCTCCCTCTCTGAGAGACCACTGTATGCCAAACAGCTGTAATTGAAGAATGGAAGTATAAGGGAAGATACAAGGAGTTTGCAGGAGGAAAAAGGTAAGAGAAGCCAGGACCAACGGAACAGAGTGAGGGAGGCAGTGGATTGGCGGGAAATTTGGGAAATGTGAGCATGCAGGAAAGGTTTTGATCAAAGACTACTCCTAGGTTTTTAACCTAGGAGCAGAAGGGGATGGGGTGGTTATTTAGTATGAGGTGGGATTGGAAAAAAAAAAAAAAAAACAGTTGGAAAATATACTCAAACCGGAAAGGAAACATTAGAGACGCTAATAAACACACACTTTCCAGAATCTAAAATCATTACCAACCTGGAAACACAGGAGACCGCTGAACCCGCCAAAAGCTACAAAGCCAAAAGGGAAGATTCGCAAATAGCCAAAACAGTGATCACCTATGACAAGATTGAATGGGCTATAGAAAACTTCAGCCCATTCAAATCTCCAGGAACAGACGGGATATACCCAGTACTATTACAAAAGGGTAAAACCACACTAATCCCCCTACTTGTAAAAATATACAGAAGCTGCCTAGCAATGGGATACATCCCAAGTGCATGGAGAACTGTAAAAGTAGTTTTTATTCCTAAAGTTGCTAGGAAGAACTACACAGACGCAAAATCGTACAGACCGATTAGTCTAACATCCTTTCTACTCAAAACACTTGAAAGGCTTGTTCAAAAGCATATCAGGGACAGCTCCATAAAGGAAAAACCCCTCCATAAAAATCAACATGCCTACCAGAAAGGAAAGTCATGTGAATCAGCACTACACCAATTAGCAATACAAATAGAGGATTCACTGAACAACCAGGAAATAGCACTAGGAACATTCCTGGACATTGAAGGAACATTCGACAATACTCCACACGAAGCAATGGTCACATCACTCAAACAGCGCAGAACAGACGACATGAGCTGTAGATGGATAGAATCAATGCTAACGAGCAGGAAAGTGCAGGTCTCCATGTTCCACGAAGAAGTTAAAGCAGTGGCGAGGGGGTGCCCCCAAGGAAGAATACTCTCGCCTCTGCTGTGGAACATAGTAGTGGACGACCTCATATGCAAACTAAATGAAAGCGGAATCTATGCCCAAGGCTATGCAGACGACATCGTCACACTAGTCAGGGGAAAATTCGACTCAACATTAAAAGAGCTCACCCAAAGAGCACTAAACTTGGTGGAACAATGGTGTTCAAAACGGGGACTTAGAGCAAACCCCTCAAAAACCACCCTATTCGCCTTCACCAAAAAAAGAAAAATGGAAATACAAGGACTACGTTTCTATAGCGAAATGTTGCCCTTAAAAAATGAGGTGAAATACCTAGGAATAATCTTTGATAAGAAACTAACCTGGAACCCTCACCTGCAACATACAATAGCAAAAACCAAAATATCGCTAATAACCACAAGAAGAGCCTTAGGCAAATCCTGGGGACTGAAACCGAAAATGGCCTACTGGCTATACACGGCTGTAATAAGACCCAGAATAACCTATGGATCATTAATCTGGTGGAACAAAGCTCAACAAAAAGTAGCTACCCATACACTAGGCAGCTTACAAAGACTAGCAAACCTATGTATCACAGGGGCAATGAAAACAACCCCTACAAATGCATTAGATACCCTGCTAAACCTACCTCCACTAGAAATATTCATACAGGGAGAGGCTAGGAAAAGCTCATTCAGGCTCCAAAAACAATTAAATTGGAAAGAAACCAAACAATTCGGGCACACAACCATAATAAACAAAATCAGACACCCATTATTAGAGATGGGGACTGACTACATGGTCCCGGAAACAATCTTCACGACCTCCTACAAAATCTCAACTGACTACAAAGGAGAGGAAGAACACAGGAGAACATCGGACACAATGATATGGTATACGGATGGCTCCAAAACAACTGAAGGAACCGGATCAGGAGTTTTCTGTACAAGCCCAAAATATGAGCAATCAAACTCACTAGGGAAGTACACCTCGGTCTTTCAAGCAGAAATACATGCTATCAATGTTTGTGCTCTGGAAAATCTTAAAAGAGGTTACACTGACAAAAAAATCCTCATAAGATCAGACAGCCAAGCAGCTATCAAAGCACTGGCATGTACAAGAATCACATCAAAATTAGTCAGTGAATGCATCCAAAATCTCCAAAACCTGGGAAAACACAACAAGGTAACGGTATCCTGGGTGCCAGGGCACAGGGGAATTTTGGGTAATGAAGAAACAGACAGACTGGCCAGAGGAGGATCCGCAAGACCATACATAGGCCCCGAGCCTATCCTTGGGATATCCAAAACAAACGTAGAATCCTCCATCGCAGAATGGATCCAAATAAAACAAAGAGAAAAATGAATAAACTCTAGCAGTGCTAGACAAAGTAAACTCATGATAAAAACAACCCTCATCAAAACTGGCAAAAACACTGCTACAACTGGAGAGGGCAAATCTCAGAGGAGTGGTGGGACTACTAACCGGCCACTGGCACCTGAAAAAACATCTACAAAACATGGGCATATATAATAGTGATCCAATTTGCAGACTATGTAATGAGGAGGAGGAAACAGCCACTCATATCATCTTCGAATGCGAAGCAACGGCTCAATGGAGATTCAATCTGACGCACAGAAATGACTCAGAGAACCACATTGAAGCAATAACAGTCATTGACTTGATAATCCTGAGTAAAAGGATCAAGTCTATTGACTAAACTAAAGAACTAGGAAGGTACAATAAGCCAGAAGGCTGCAGTGCCTGGGGCACACAAACCCCACCTCCTAGTACCTTTGCCACCTAACCTAACCTAACCTATGAGGTGGGATGCTGGGGAGGGAATTGAGGAGTGGCCTGGGGCCAATAATTATGGCAGTGGAATTGGATGGGGGTTGAGGACTAGGGAATTTTTATGCGCCAATTCATTGATGGAGTTTAGGTCTTTTTGGATCTTGAGAATGGCCGAGTGAAGATCAGAAGGGTGAAAGGATAAGTATATTTGGGAGTCATTAGCATATAGATGATAGTTAATGACTGGATGGAGTCAGGCAGATCATTGATATAAATGGAAAAAAGGATAGGAGAAATGCTAGAGCCTTGGGGCACACCAGATTTTAGAGGGAGGAAGGAAGAGTTAAGGCCATTGGGAAGGGAAATACCTCAGTGTAACAAAGGAGCTTCCATTTTGCTTGAGGATCAGGACTGATGGAGAGAGCCTCTTGGTAATGAAGGGCTTTGGCCCAATGGATATAGGATTGCATTTTATTGTGAAGGGCTCGGAAGGTGGAGTGGTCTTCAGGAAGTTTGGTTCAATGAAAGAACCTTCTTGCCGTTTCCCGACTTTTAATTAGAGCTCTAATTTCATCATTTAACCAAGGAGCAAGAGGATGACGGATAGTGTGGGTTTTTAGGGGGGCATGTTTGTTAAGGATATTGAGGAGATTGGAGGTCAGGAAGCCGACCATGGAATTGATGGTTGAACCAATATAAACGTTGGCCCACTCGACCGACTCAAGATCCGGCCTCAAAACCTCGAATGAAAGGGTATTAAGTTGACGGAACCTTATGGTATTGGGTGCGGGATGTGGGGTAGGAATATTATATGTGATTTGGATCAAGTTGTGGGAGGAGAGAAAGGAGATAGGGTGTTGGGAGGAGGATAAAACTTTATCGGCGGAATCCACAACCATAAGATCAAGCCAGGTGGATACAGAACCAGTGTGATGTGTGGGATTAAATGGAATACATGAGAGATTAAGGGAGAACCATAGATTTTCAAGGAGTCTTTTGTCATAGAGGCAGAGGAATAATTTGTGTTGAAGTCACCTGTGATGATCACGTTTGTATATAGAGGGGAGTAGTTGTACAAGGTAGAAAAGAAGTAATTAGGGAATGGAACCTGAGGGGGGTCGGTAAACAACTACAAAAAGGAGACAGTGGGAAAGGAGGGATATTTCACCAAAAATGAAATCTATATGGGGAGATTCGAGAATTGGGGATGTTATTTTTATTTTTAATTTTAAAATTTGAACCTGCTATTCAAACAAGAGACTGTCATGACACACAAACAAGTATACTTTTTCAAATTTTCTGTGATCACTGTTGGCTATAGTCTGTCTTTCCTCAACAATGAACAAAAATATCTCTTCAAGAATTGACCCTTCATTATTTCCATACCCTGGAAAGTGCTAAACTTTCACTTAGTTCCCTATACAATAGCATTGGCAGAGATGCTGTACTGTTTCCAGACTTCCAATTAAAGCAAGTCTGGGAAAATGTGAACTTGTCTGTCCTACCAGACATTTCAAACAACTAAAGTGTAATCATTTAAAAAATTTCGTGTTTTTGACAACTAATTTTAAAACCATAAATAAGCTATAAAACGAGTTTTTATTAGTGTGTCAACAATATGTTAAGTTGTGTGCCGATAAAATTATTTCATTATTAGTCCTTTGTGTGTACACGTTTGGAATATTTGAAGTTGAGTGATAAAAGGGTATTACAAGTTTTAACCTCAGTCCCTGGTTACACTTATAAGAAGATTAGCACAAACGACCAGACGTCACACTTGTTAGTTGTTTCTGGCAAATTGTTTATGTATTTTATCATAAAATCAATTAGAGATGCTGCGATAGGCCTTGCATTAATGGCTTATATTATAATTAATGACGTGGAGTGATGACACGGAGTTCGGAAAAAACACTCGAAGAGAATGATGACGTTATTGCAAACAATAAAGTTCATAAGCTGTCAACAATGTTTATCGTGTGCCGGGCTTTTTTTTTTATATTTACAGCAATATTCGCTGCTTATGCATCAATCCTTCATTCGTGAGTATTTACAGGGATATCATTTTTTTTAATTATATCTGCAATTTTTTCTAATAGACCTAGATAAGTTTTATCCAAGATTCTTAACTAGACTAATGTATAGTTTTATTGAGTCATTTACATTCACATCCACAATTACATGAATAGTATTGTATAATAGAAATATTCATAATAATATTTTTTAAAGTATTTTATTGTATATGAATTATAACAATTATTTCTGTTTCCTTCCTTACAAAATTCAGATGAATTTATAAAGCAGAATCATATAGCGCAGAAGTTGCGGATGAATAAATAGGAGTTTCATTCAAAATGATTGTTAAATTATTATTGATTTATGAATTAGAATTTCAATGACCCTTAGAGCTAAACACCTCCATCTTCCTGGTTGGTGATCTGTCTTCATACACTTCAAAAACAACCTGATAAATATAACATTTTTTTATTCATTATTTTACATAATCAAATATTTAAATGATTTGATTTGTTACTACTAGCCAGAGGAAGAAAGAATATTAATTTATAGAATATTAATCTTCCTTTTAATTATTTATGTGCAATAGCTATTCTTACTCTTTGCCCAATAGCGAACGTACTCAAATATATTATTTATGACGAGATACTTCTACTTGAGTCTGAGATTATTATCCTGCAACAATATGTGTTTGTAAAAAATAAAGTAAGTTTCCATCAATCTTTCCTGGTCACTGGTATCTGAAAAAAAAATTACGCAGCAATCAATGGTGATCCCTCCATTTGTAGATTAAGTGAGGGGGGAAAGCCGGCTACCCAAATTATTGTTGAATGTGAAGCATCTGCTAAAAGGAGAAATAACCTGAGATACAAAGAAAATCTAGGAGATGACAGCCAATGACATTACTTCTCGGAAGAAGGATCCATTTGATTGCAACCCCCCCCCCCAAACATAAATTCCATTACAATCTGCAATTTTTTATTACAATATGTAATTGGATGAACATTGCTATATTTGCATTGAGGGAAGTAAATAATTCACTTTACTAAATATAACTATAATAGAACTTCCGTGCTTACTCCTCAGAAAGGAGGCTGCAACTCCATTTCCTCTTGTGCTATTACGGGATTTTAGGGATGGTTTCTGTTGGGCAATTTTAAGGTAGTATTAGAGACAATACAGAGAAGTTATAAGTGATTTGAGGACTTTAAATTGAAAGGAGTGATTTGAGGACATTGTATATTGTAAGGTTTAACAGTTCCCCACAATTCTATTTCTTATGACCAAATCAGTTGTAGTAGTGTTTTATGAATTGTAAGGATTATTTAAATATCGTGTGATGTGGTCTGGTATGTTGTAGATTTAAAAAAACATTTTCTATACTGTGCCAAAATTACTAGACCACATGTTACAATATGTGAATAATAATTACTTAACGTTCACTAAATATTACACATAAACTGTAAGTTGGTTTTTCAACAATAGCTTGGATCATCGTCTTAAAAGTTTGTAAAATAAGTCATAACGTCTGTTTAAGTCTTGTTATTAATTAATGAAGGATGTGGTTGAGATAAAACATCAGTCACAAGCGGGCTTCAAACATATGACCTTCGGCTAAATACACTGCTGCTCTACCACTTGAGCTCTCGTGACTTCGATCCACTCAGACATGAACTTCCCATCTCAACCCCACCTTTTGAATTTTCCCTCCTTTCTACCATTTTTCAATTAATTGAAAATAATTTATTTGGTCAAGCAGACCACAAAACCTAATAAATTGTTATATAAGTAAATTTGTCATACTAGGGTGTAATGTCCAACTAGTAAATGTTGTGGGCTAGGAGGTCATACCACTTTATAATTCTTCTTTATTTACTATTTTCAATTAGTAGCCCATTCATAGATTCGTAACCACTCAGCCACTGCAGACATTATTATGTACATTCAATTCACACTAATGTTGCGAAAGTGTTTGATATATAGTCAACCATGTTATTTCAGTTGTGAAGCTGGGGAAACATGGTTTTGGTGGGTCTTCTCTGTTGGTTTCACTCATATTTGGAAATAGGTTTCATTAAAGTTAATTTTTCTGAATGTTTCAGTTCTCAGTTACTTCAGGAGTTCCCCAGGGATCTCACTTAGGGTCTCTTTTGTTTCTTGTTTTCACAAATGACATTTACACTATGCTTAATGATATCAATTTCAAAGGTACTTTCTCAAAAACTGTTTATTTTTATCATCTGTCACCCCTAACCAAACCAGTAAAGTTCATGCAGGTTTAAAGGGTTTAATAATTGTGCAGAGTTATTACGATCATAGAAACAGATGTAAAACAAACCTCTTACTAAAAACTGTATGTTGCCTAAAAACGTTTTATTTGTATTTTTATTTTATTTCCAGGAACCAAAAGACACAAAGAGGGTCTCCCACAGAGCCTTTTTTCAATCACCCAAATATCCGAGATTTTTATGAAGGCAGTTTGTCCGAGCTGATGCATGAAATTACACATGTTGATTTTTCTTTTGTAATGTTTTATGCCCCTTGGGACGCTGACAGCCAAGATGTAAAACAGGAATTTATTAAAGTTTCTGAATTTTATTCAAACAAGGTAAAACTATGTAAAGTTGAAATATTTTTTTTATCTCACATGACAAATCAACTTTTCAGGTTTATTTTGCTGCTATGAACTGCTGGGAACCGGGCAGTGAATGCCAGTTGACATTCAAAGATGTAGTGTACCATTTTCCACAGTTGGTATTATACATAGGATCTCACAAAGCTGCTGAATATAAGGGAATTCAAACAGCTGATCACATCATACGATTTATTCATTCAGTTATACACCCGATTACGAGGATAGAATCGGTGCCAGAGCTTTGGCACCTTAGATATCTACACGATGTATATTTATTTATATACAGGTTCCATATTTTCTGTGCTATAAATCCTTGATTTATAGGTGGTTTTGGTTGGTCACTTTAACTTCAAAGGTATCATTGGGGGAAATGCGTACAAAGTGTTATACGACACTTCTCTAAGGCTTGCAACTCACGATCATGAAAGACATATAGCAGTCGCTGTTTTTACCAATACCAAAGAAAATGACGCCCTTGATGTGGATGAATCGCCATCATTAGTTTTATATTTATGGAATAAGAGAGTGGTAACAAAAATAGTAACATTATATACACAATTGTTTTAGTAATTGTAATTAATTACCTCTATTCCACCACTTTTACTTTACCTCAATTGATTATAATTCTAAAGTGGAGATTGCATTAAAGTATAATTATCAGTAGTAACTGACCTTTTTTTTACAGAAATACAAAGGACCTATAAATGCTTTATCAGTACACAAATGGGTTCTGCAGCACACAGAAAATGACATGTCTGAGTTGAACTCTAATACCATCCTTCCTCATATCAAAAAAGGTCCTGTGATGGTAATGTTTACACCCAGAAATCCGCTATCGACCATTATTCCTTATTACCATTTGGTAAAAATCTCTTTACTAATAATTAGGCTATTGTGAGATATGTTAATTATTACAAGATTATCAGAGATACTGTATGGATTTAATTATTAATGGTTTACAATTGAAAAAACACCATATTAAAAATTTAAAAATTTTCTAACAGATTTTTTTGTATAAATTATGTACGTAAAGTTTTCATATTGTTATTCTCATTTTTATGATAGTTGAGGCGTGTGGCAATGAATTTCAACTATTGTACTAATGGCACAAGTTCTGATCCAGAAGACGACTTTTTTACATATGTGCTTAAGTTTGGATCATTATATCATGCTGGATATGAAGAAGGTGAAATTAAATGTTGACAGTTCTAATGCTGATACAAGGTTTACATCTAGTAAATGTTCCAGAATTGATTAAAGCTGATAAACTAGAAAGAGAGGAATGTTCAAGATTTCTGAAAAAGAGGAGAATGCAGACCCAATGTGTCTCACCACATCAAAAATGGCACAATATGACATGCCAGAATTCAGTTGGCTTTTGCCCCAGTGTGAAGTTTTTCAAATATTCTGAATCTTTGTCATATAACAGGTAACTATAAAATAAATAATTGGTTATTGATATGGGAAATTAAACAAACACATTGTATTTAATTTTGGATGTTTGAATGTATATATAACTTGTTGAAGTTGTGAGGAGCAGTCAAGAATGATGTTTTGACCTTTATTCAGGTCATCTTCACGACAAAGTGTGGTGCTATTCTTGTGGTTTAATATTGGTTTTGTATGAAAGTATAGTCGAAACATTGACAAAAATATGAAAAAGGTGGTTTTCTAAACTACCACATTCTTGACCGCTCCTCACGACCTCAACAAATTATGAAACAATAGGTCACTAAGAAACACAAATATGTATATAATTTTAAAAATGTTGACATCACCTACTTTCACTTAATACTCTCGGTCAGCATCTTATGCCATTCTCAAGAAAATATTTTATTTATTAAAATTGTATAATTTTAAAAAGTAAGTATTGCAGTATTGTTTCAATAAAAGTGGAAAATAGTGAAATAGAGCGTCAGTGTTCTCATTGGTTAAGTTGTTAACCTTTTAATGTTAAATGTTTTAATAAATCAAATATTTTTTGAGGATGCTGAAATGTTGGAAGACTGTAATTCTATGTAGAACCACTTTCAACTCAAAGGCCTAAAAATATGTCAAAATTTTTAAAAATTTGTCTAAAAAAATTCTGTAGGTGCTAGCAAAGTAGTCACATCGTTTGTACTAGAATATTTTAAAACTAAATTAGCAATATAAGAAGATTTTGACTATACTTTAACCCCTTGCCAGCCAAAGGGCATTGTTGAAGTGTGTTCGATATCTGAATTAATACATCCTTGGAATAATCCATGTATAATTAAGTTACAAATTTTCCAGGTTGAAAAAATGGACACTCTATGGGGAACCAGAACAATTAATGGAAGCCGCAAAAGTAGAAAAGTGTACTTTGTTAGAGAGGACTCCATTACCTTTAGTGCCTAAATTTTTAAAAAATCCCTTAGAGATTTTAAGTTCATGTAAAATCAATTCCTCGTTTTCGTTTATTGCATTGGACAGCCATGAGTATTCCCATCTTGCAAACGGATTAGGAATTCAACTAAAGAAAATGAGACACCAAACCTCTGTTGTGATTTTTGATGATGAGGTGAATCATTGTTGAAATATTAATGCATGTTAAGCTAATGACATTTATATTTTATTCCAACAGGAAGTTCTTAAAATCAGTAGTAACGAAGTAACTGAAACCAGTGTCGCTAACATGTTAAATAGGTTTTTGTCGGGTGAAAGAGAAAAAGGATTGCGTTCTATGAAAGATTCTGTTAATTTTCATAACAGTGTGAAAGATCACCAAAAAGATGCCACTTCTATTTCAATAATGGAATTAAATACACTTACTTTCAGTGATGTAGTTTTGAACAGTACACAGGTATGTTGTAATGTACATATGTAGTTACATATCTTTTTAAAAAAAGTTTAATAATTATTTATTTATTCATTTAGAATGTTGTAGTACTTTTTCATTCACCATATTGTTCATTTTGTCTTGGAATTTCTAACCTCTTTCTCACTATTGCCTACTTGCTGAGAAATATAAGAGACATAACATTTGCCAGGATTGATGGTGAACTAAATGACTTGCCATGGGAATTCACAATGCATTCTTACCCTAGTATTCTGTTCTTTCCATTGAAAAGGTAATTTTGTAAATGTATATTTTAAAACATCTGACTTGTGCCAAGTTAATTTAAAATTGATTGTGAGCAGCACGTACATTTTTATTATACATTTATCTTGAAATAATTTTAATTTTTACATATTCAACTGTTAATTATTATGGTAATGCTCTATTTGCATGCAACATTACATTAGAATTAATTCTTAAAACATAAAGAATTTACTGACCATTTCAAGTTAACTTAAATTGCCACATTGAATTAACTATCGTTTTACAATTGTGGAAAGATTTACCAAATATACTTAACGATAAGAAAACTGGACACTTGTATTTTGATGTTTATTTTAAATATGTATTTTTATTGTAATATATTGTAATGATTTATCAGTGTTTATCTTTCAAACCGTCATAATTTTTTATTTTTTCTCTCATGTATTTCTGATCTTGTTCTTCTGTCTGAACTTGATTTTCATTGAAATAAGTTTGTTGTAATTCACTTAAAGTATATACAGTTGGACATAAACCATAAAATATGTCTATGCACTCATTAATTTTTTTTAGAAATTTCATTTATAATTATAAACATTTAATATCTGTATTTTGTCTTTTTTTTCCTTTTTCTTGTGGTACAGGTTTTACCAATAATAGAAAGTATTTGTTTATTAATAATAAAATATATTATATAATAAAATTATATTAATAATAAAAAAATATATGTATATTAATAATAAAAAAATTATATAATAACACAATATATAATAT
>CM077112.1:21298359-21321894 GCA_039619505.1 Cimex hemipterus
AATATATAATATAATAATTATATTTTTTTTTTCCAGAAAAGCAGACAGCCGATTATTTCCAACGTCTTCTCCATTAAATTTACATAGTCTGTCGAGTTTCATTTTGTCAAATTTGAAAATCCATGAACGGATTTCAATAATGCTTGCTTTATGTTCTCGTTGGAATAACAATCCTGTAAGTTTCCTATTGAAATCTAATTTCATTTATAATAATTTATAGTAATAATAAAATATAAGACTAAATTTGTGTTGATTAGTTATCGTTAATCTATAATTATTCAGGAATCATGAGATGCGGTACGGTTTCAGAAAAACTTTTCTTTATCGTGCCAACGTTTCGATTTTTTTTAGATCATCTTTAACAAAAACAGGTTCGATATGGAAAAAAGTGAATTTATACAATGCATAATATATTTTTTATAATCAATCAAAGTATTTCTACTCATTCAGTGTTTGTTTTCTGTTTTATTGTGCCATTTTTGTGTGTCATGTTGAGTGTGCCAGTGCAATATTGCTGTATTATTTTTATATATGTTGGATTTTGAAGGGGTGGGGAAGGAAGTCAGAATAGAGAAGACATTTTTGTATAAAGCGTTGGCTTCTTTGAGGTGAAAAGAGTTGACAAAGGAAAAAAGTGTTGGTAATGATTCGGCTGGATTATTCTTTCAGGATTATATAGAAGAGGTTAAATAGGAAAAGGGAAGCTAAATTGTTGGGAAATTAGACGATGTGAAAAATATTTGATGTGTGGAATGTAATGTGTTGATTATGTATGTTATCTTTATTGAATTTGATTAATGATATTGGCATAGCTGCGATTGATTTTACATGTGTCTTCTGTAATTGATGTTGTGTTTATCTCTGTTGATGTAAACCATTTCTAAAAAATTATTTTTATGTTTGTTTTATTCTGTGTGTAATATTTTTGGATTGCTGACATTGAAATTGTGTTGGTGTTCAAAATGATGGATAACGAGTGCTGTAGGATTTTGCAATTAAAGATATGTTGCTTTACTCTCTTGTCCAGATATTGGGATGTAAGGCCAATGTAACTTGATTAAACTTAAGTTTTAACAATTGATCTTGCAGATTACATCAGATTTATTGGTAATTGGTGTGGGGTCTTTAATTTTGGAAAAAAGTGTTTGGATTGTTTTATAATTTTTGAGAGCTATTTTGAAGTTATCGGACGAAAGAAATGTGTTTAATTTATGTGTGTTAGGCCGTGTTTAAATGGCATGGAAATATATGCTGGTTTGTTTGTATTTGATAGACTTAATGCAGTATTATTAGTAATAGTGGATGGTGTTAACACTAACAGTTTAGTTAACAGAGTTGTAGTTGTTGATTATTCTGTTAATTATGTGATTAGGGCAGTGATTGTTATGGAGGATATGTTTGTATATCTTTATGTTCTTGTGGTGAAATGATTCTGTGCAGTAACAATTGGGCCGTTTTATTATTGTATGATGAGGATGGTGAGATGTAAAGTTGAGGTTTTTGATTCCAATCTGTGATTGATGTGCCATCTGGTTGTTTTATTACGAAATATCTAAAAATAGTATTGTTTTGTTGTTTTCAATTGCATGTTTAAATTGTAGTAGGCCTGGAAGAAAGTTATTAAATGTATCTAATGTAGTTCAAATTTGATCTGTGGGAACTGCTGTCGATATTGTCAACTACGTATTTAGTGGGGAAAGGTAATGTGAAAGGAAGTTGTGGTATGACTGTATTTAATAGATGTGTCAACATTATGTCTCCAAGTATCAGGCTTAGGTTACTACCCGTGGTTATACCAAGTAGTTGTTTATAAAATTGATTGTCATATGCAAAATATTCGTTAACACAGCAGCGTCGGACCATTGTTATGAACGTGTTTTTTGATTTGTGTGTGCATCGCGCGCGTGTGTGTGTGCGCGCGCGTGTATGTGTAGCGTTATGTTTGGCCATTTATCTTAATAATGTTCAGTGTTACGTTCATTGGAATGCTAGTGAACAATGATGAAACATATAGGGATATTAGAGAGTAGTATGAAGGGATGTGGATATTATTAATTTTGTGAATGAAATGAATCTTTTACGATACATGTGTTATCTGAGATGTTGAGTATGTCGGTTAGGTATTTTGTCATGTTATAGTGGGGGAGTTCACAAATGAACATACATCTCACAATTTCTGAATATTTATGTGAATAAACAGAATTGTCAATAAATTGTTTAATCGATGTTGTTGTTATTGTCTTTATTTTTCAGTATGTTTCACAGGAGGCTGAGATGTGCATTCAAGATGTCCGTACAAGTCTTATAGAAGGTGTATCACAAAAATTGGCTCAATACAGATCTACTCTTATTAAGTGGAAGTACAGTACGTCACATGATTGCAAATATCACCTCAGGCAAAAGCAAAGGCGGCTGTTAAAAATTTTGGAGTTTCTCAAAGTTGCTCTTTTGCATTTACCTAGAATTCAAGATATTCAGTTTTCTGTAATTTTTTTGAACGACTTGAAAAGTAAATTGACTTTAAGTTAGTTTGTTATTTTTTTTAAGGTTAAAGAGTTAATGTTGGGAAATGTGCAGTTGAGTAAAGTTAATGGTAATTCTCAATTGTTTTTATTGCAAAAAGTACTGCCAATTTGGCAATCCATTTTTGTAAATACAAAAAAATTAAAATTGCGCATCTTTAAATAATATTTTATAAGTTCATAATTTGGTGTATTTTTATATCATTTCAGTGTTACATTCACCATAACCTTCTATTATTGTTGTTATGTCAGGTGTACTGATAAATCTGTGATATCAATTCAAAAGTCTTGTTTATACCTTAACATGTGTTGTATATAGAAAATGTATGTGTGATATATATTAAATTTTGTTCTAAATTTGTTATTATTGTTATTCCTGAAATTTAATTATGGGGTTGCAAAATGTACTTTTGTGAGTAGGTTATGTTTTAATAGAATTGGGCAAATTGTGAACCTCTTCTTTCCTTGATATTACCATGCAAAATATAAAGCCAAATAAAGTAGGATATCATAAGAATGGTAGAAGCTTTACCTTTGTCTTTTGACCACTTCTAGGCCAAATATAAGTAGATCAGGGTAGTAAGGAACAACCAACCAACAGGTTTACCCCATGGTAAAAAAAGGGGTGTCAGTCACTAAGAAGCCAATAAGGTTTTCTATTTTGATTAATGATAGAAGATATAGACATATGATAGAATATGAGTAAGATTGCCAGATATGTGCATGTCTTGAGAATCACCCACCCCGAGTGTTTGGCAGTCCGGGGTCATACCTCCTTATTCATCGAGCCACCGAAGTTGGGTTCCAGGCCCTATCAACAGCCAGGGCATTTAGTTAATTAGTTCCTAAAGTGAAACCCAATCACACTCGAACATTCAACTTTTCTTATTTACATAACATTCCGTCAGGGTAGGAAGTAGGGGTACTCTTATTCCTCTTGTTACATTTATACAACTAACCTTATTGAGGTTCAATTGGGAACTCAATTTTCTGTGTACTCTTGCACTGCACATTCACACTAATAAATATACTCAGTCTCAATATACAATAGATACATCAAATCAGTGCTATATATAATAAAACGATCTTGTTTCTTCCAAGAATCAAACAGGTGACTTAGTTGGTAGATGATCACCTCTGTGCTCATACGTTAGTTTCATATTAAATGGCATTTTAACACACTATGTATGAAACTAAGGAATGGTAACATTCAATTAAATGTACACATTGAGCAAACATTCTCTGCACGTTGGACATGTAAGAAGTAAAATTCTGGATAATAATTAATCCAGGTAATTATTACCTGGAGCTGGTTGATACAGACTTATGAAGAAAATGATTATTGAGTAGACATGGGAAATTTATGTAAGGCAGTATTAATGGACAGACACTTTTGTTGTTTATTAATAAACTCATAATTCGGTTATTTGGAATCTTTTTTTTTTTTTCTTCTTCTTCTACTGCTACTAATCTCCTTTGGCTCAATATGCTGCTGCCACTACTTGAATTTATGGAATTTGCTTTCTCGGGAAGCACATTCTGTTCCTTGCTGGCTTGTTTCAGGTTTATGGTGTAGAGTTTTTAAAAATGGCATGAATCATCTCCTTTTCTTCCCCCCGTTTCCTTTTTTCTGATTTTCTAACATAATGTGGTTTCATCATTTGTTTATAAATAATTATTATTTTGATTATAATAATTAATATTTAAAAATATATTATTGTCATTTCTTTCAATTAATTAATCTTTTTAATTTCAGACAATACCTTATGTAAAAAGATTAATTACTTGAAAGAAGCAATTTGGTCATTTGGATCACTAAATATAATTGACTGTCATTATTGTTTTGTATATTATGTATTTATTTTATTAAGTTTAGAAAATGTAATTTATTTCTAATATAAGTACATGTAAGGGGGTAAAAAGTCCTATTTGTTTCTTTAAAATAAATAAATTAAAATAAAATAATGCATAAATAAATACAAAAAGTTTTCTAATGAAGAAAGCTGAACATAGAGTGGTGGTAAGTGTAATCAAGTAATATTATGTGATCAATAAGGAATATTTAATTTGAAGGAAATTAATAAAAAAAAATTTTTAATTTGTTCTAATAAATATTAATTTAATAAATATCTTATAATTGACTTTACTATTCACAAAATATTTTTGCATTTTTTTCTAATTATTTATATTAAATGTGATTTATGTTTTACGGCTGGGAGAGATGCTTAGAAAACAAAACAAAAAATGCAGTCACATGAATGCAAACCCCTATTTTTAAAAAGACGATATCCTCTGAGTTAGGCGGAAACTGTTTCAACTCAAACTGTGTTAATTTATGCTTTCCAAAAATAAAAAAAAACTATTTAGAAAAATAAAAATAAATACCTCATAAATGTGTTTCTATGAGAATAATTGTTCATTTGTGAATAGATAAAGTCAAATATGATATTTGTCGCTCAAGCAGGCACCGATGTCGGGGTGACCTTTCTCACAAGCAAGAGTGGAATGCAATAGCGAGTCGGGGTGGGGGCAAAGCCGTGTTGCTCTCCAAACCATGAGCTGTGATAGAAACAACCTCGAGTTATCATTTGTTGTTTAGCCAACGGAATAAGCGTAGAGATCGTGATAGCCGATTTTAGATGGAATATACTCCAACTTCGAAATTGTGTCCTTTCTCGTTTACATTGAGAGTAAAATAATGTGTAGTATACCGTCGAAGTTTTACGAACTCTGTCGCCTTTGTTTATCACGCGATGGAGCGAAGTTGTCTATTTTCGATGATGAGGGAACACGCCGCAACTTCCAACAGAAAATAATGACATGTCTTCCAATATCGGTGAGTGTGTATTGTTTTTAAACGGTTTATTTATTTATTTTTTCAACTCTGATTCAAATTAATATAACTATTTATCAACGCCTTGGCCTACATATAAGATGTTCTCAGATAAGATGGATTGATAAGAGTTTACCTGGTATACGGGCAGTCAAGGACACGCGCATCCTTCTTACGCTCTATTGTATTTACGATTTTGAAAAATTGTAATTTTTTTAGTCAAATCCTTTGACTGCTGAATTCCGCTTTGGTTTCAGGTGTAATTCCAATTTGTTTATCGCGACACATGTACTACTTTCTATCACCTGAACAAGCCAAAATCACACACCGTCCATTAATCGGGCTTGTTAAAATACAAAAATAAAAATATGAAAAACAGAATTTTTTTAGATTTGTGGGTGAATTTTAACCCGTTTTTAAGACTCCAGGTGGTAAGACTCCATTAACACAGTATAACTGTTATCATTTGTAGAGCGTCCACCTCTTGCCAAAATTTTAATCCACAAAAGGCGCCCGAAAGCAGGTAGAAGGGCTTTTGTACCTGAAAGGGATTTTACAATCAAGGGAAGCCCCCCTTGATCCCTTGCCTAACTGTACTTCTGAGATTATTCTCCGGAATCCCCCGATTCGTACTGGCTGGCCTACGCGGATTTTCCCATGGAATGGGAACTTTTTCACCCTCTCGTCCTGTTTGAATCTTCACTTTCGATAAAAAGGCCAAAAGTTTTCTGATAACTGTATTAAATTTCGAGATAACTTTCCTCCTTGAAAATTGTGATAACTAATCGGTCCTCACGGTACAGACACAGTACGGCGCTGGCCCACCTAAGCTGTGATAACGAAATAATTCTTAAAATTATCATTCTCGACTTATTTATTTATATATTTTCAAACTTTTGCATGGCGCCAAAGCTCTACTATCAAATAAAACAACTTATTGCATGATGATACACCTCCTTGCACTTTCTCAAAATTGTTTTCATTGTAAATACTAAATTTTCACCCAATGATAATATGAGTTTTATTACCACAATCATAATGTTATGATCTTATTATGAGCCAACCACTATCCTACGAAGTGTAGTTATCTGTTTATATATTAATTATTTAATTCAAACTATTTCTTTCGACCATTTAATTCCTCTACAAAAATTTATAACTTGGAACTTAAAAACAAAAATAAATATATTTCTTTGGTCACTCTGGTAAAAAATATAGTGGATCAAATAGCAAAAAGCAGTTGCAGGACCCCCCCCCCCCCAAATAATAACTTTATGCTAACTAGATCCAATATCCAATTCTTTGTAGGAAAAATTTTTTAAGGCTACACTCTGTCTCCATGGCCACAGTGGGATATCATATAGGAAGTGGCAAAAGCAAATAGTTCTGCTCAATGATTCGCATCTTAGGACTGGACATTATATCTGTGGGTCATATATATTTAAAATAAGTTTGCGAATCCTGTGGGGTCAGACTCAGTGTTGGAGCGCTGCAGGTGTCAGAAAGAGTGGCATGTGATGTTGAGGGGCATTCTTTTGAATTTTTTGCTTAACTGTGGTAGATTAGATGTCTACTTTCACACTTTTTATTTTTATGCGAACATAAATTAAATAAAATTTAAAAAATTAAAGCTATAATTAATTAACAATTGAATAAATTGATATGGTTTAATAGGCTATGCATATGGAAAAAACTAATAACTATCTAACTAACAGTTCTCTAATAACTATGTTCAGTTGTAAGGTTCTATCAAAATTGATCATTTTCTCTGTGTAACTATTTTGTTTTTGCGTAACATTTTCTTGTTTACTGTATTGACAATATTACTAAAATATTTTGTTATTAGGTATCTGAAGATGATGAATTGCCAAATCTCCTGTGTGAGGTTTGTGTTGTCAAACTTGACACCTTACACACCTTCAGAGAAATTGCTGCAAAATCAGATGTTGCACTTCGGCAATATCTCGAAAATCCAAATGAGATACCTGACGATGCTGATGTAAAGCATTTATCTTTTTGTTGATGTTACCTGTGACAATTGATGTTTGATGTTGCCCTGTGATCATTTCAGGAGGATCTCCGAAATGTTTATTACCAAACTCAACAGAATGTCGAAGATCTCGAGGTTGTCAAAGAGGAATGTGTGGTCTCGACAGTCCATGAAGAGGTTAATGGTGAAGAAGATTCTGACTGTGATAGGCTATTTATAAAAACAGATGAAGATCCATCTGTTCTCGAACCGCAGACACAAATATCCGAGCCAGAATCTCCGACTAGGAGACACCAAGAGTTCCTTAGGCATGTTGTTGAAATCAATAGCAATCGAATGTATGTAAATATTGCAAAATTAAATTTGTAAAATACTTTGTTTATCATTTGTTTTATTTTTATAGGAGTGATGCCAACAGTTTGCTGAGGTCGTTGATGTCAACACCTCAAGTACATTCAGGGAGACCAGTGATTTTAATGAGAGAAGAAGTGAGATGGCCAACTCCAGCAACTTCTCCAAGCGAAGTCTTGACAAATAGGACGAATATTCAGACAACTACTACCGTGAGTAATTTTAAATTTTGTTTGTGTGTATTTTACTGATATATAACATTATCTACAAATTTACAATTCCTACAACAGATAATTAGTAACTGTGAGTAGGAGCTCTCTTTTTACAAAGATTGAACAACATACTCCAACATTTATTTATATTACAATTCTTGATTTAATTTTGTCATTAGAGTTTAGAAGTAAGTGCAAGTGGTGAATCAAGGACCACAAATGCTGGGAGACGAAAGCAGAGCTGTCCTTTAAGATCTACAGAAGTACCCTACTTGAATCAAACACCGATCGTCACGACTAAGCCACCAGAACAAAGGCTTTACAGATCTGCAGAAGCTATTTCCCGACTTCTAGAAGCTGCAAATTACACTGGCAGTGATCTAGACACTAATGAACATGACTCAGGAGATGAACCAAATAACACTTGGTGTGGTTCTGTTGACAACATTTTAAGAAATAATAGGGTAATGTATATATATACATTTAAAAATATATTTGCAAGTTGGTGATTTGAACAATTGAATTATCAATTTTTACAGGTACCAAAAAGAGTACAAGTCGCTTGTAGTAATTGTGGAACAAGAACTACGACAATATGGCGAAGAAATCCAAATGGTGAAATGGTTTGTAATGCTTGTGGTCTTTACTACAAGTTGCACAATATCAATAGACCCGCAACAATGAGGAGGGATACAATACACACAAGGCGTCGGAGGCCCAAACCCGATAAACCCCAGTCAAAAAGTAGAAGTGAGTTCGTATATTTGTAGATATTAATATTTATATATTATTATTTAATATAAGTGTAAGTTTTTATTTTATGATACAAATGGTTGGTTAAAATTTTTGTCAAAATACAGCTAATTCATTTGATTGTCTATAAATTTTATATTAATCTGTATTTGAAGTAAAGTTAGTTTTGCACAAAGAAAAACCTTTATGCACACCTGGTAATATTATCACATGTTAGAATATCTTTATTGTAACATGTTTAATTGCTTGATTAATATTATCCATTTTTCTCAATATTTATAATAAATGAGCATATTTTTATTTTAAAAAATTAACTTTTTCATAATTTTAGGATACTTATTTTGATTAATTGGTTTTGTGTTTTCAAGATGAAACAATGTAAGAATTGAGTTTTCCATATAAAAATTAAGCACGTCTAGAAAAGCACACCCTTCCCCATTTAGGGTTTTTAGGGATAATTTTTTATTAAATACAAAAAGCTATATTTTGACCCATATTCATTTGGTAATGTTTTCTTGATGATCTCCTTGGATGAAGAAGTTAATTAATCAAAATGATAAACACAAATTGAACTAAGGAGAAGCTGGAATATGAGGAACATAATTGCTTCCCAACACTTCCTCTAGTAAACTCTTTATTTTAATTTTTTCCTTTAGAGTCACCCACAGAATTTCCCAGTAGTGGGGGAAATTCAGGAAGTGAGGAGTGTGATGATATGTTAGCTGCTCTACGTCGTCAGATACAGCCACAGTTTATGATGGCAGCAATACAACAACATGTTACTTCGCCTAACCAAGATAAACCTCTTAATCTTGTTGCAGGCTCACATTGATCCTTTTTCAACTGACTGAGTATTTTAAACCATAATATATGTTCAAAGCTCAGGACATCCTTTAGATTTGATTTACATTCTCTTTGATACATATTCACACACACACACACACATTGAAAACAAATTTGTGTTCATACAACAGATAAAATTGAGTTATTATATTTTATTTAATTTTTGTACTATGCTCAGTTTCAGTTAAATGAAAGGGGCATTAACAATAATGACTCTTAACTGTCATCTTGTCTTCCTTTTAACTATTATCTTACTTGGGGGTTGTTTTAAACATGGGCTGTGTAAATTGTTAAAACTATAGGTTTATACAAATGAAAGATCTGCAATTATACAAAACTATATTGTCTACATTATCTTTTTTTCTACATTTTTTATAAACTTGGTATAGGTTTTTCTTAAAATCATAACAACTTGTCTTTCGTTGTGAAAAATCATTGCAGATAAGTTTTAAATACCATTTATCTAACTTTAAGCAATAATGTAAAAAATGTACTGTAAAATGTAATAAATAAGCTGTTGAATTGTGGTATAAGATTCCAGTTTATTTTGTAATGCTTATGTAGATTAGAATCTCAGTTCAATAAGTTTATTTTTAATACAAAATATGAAAATATTTTTTGCATTTATTTTGCTCTAAATGAAAATTCTTTCGTCCAATAATCTGGTTGTGTTATCGTTTAGTTTTGTAAATATTATAATCAAAGTTCACATAATTAAAAAATGATAGTCTTAAATTCATTCTCTTTTCATAAATTTTGCAGCCTTAGAATTCACTGTTGTTAATTGCAAACAAAAACAACGGAAAAATGACACTTTTTAAAATATTTCCCTCTTGCTTAATCTAGATGAATCTCATGTTTACAAAGTAGAATCTCAGGAAACACAATAATCAGGTGCACTTATTAGAGATAGATTTCACATCAAACTAAGTTTGAGTAATATATTAAAAAGTGTCCTTTGTTATATTTTTATAAAATCTGCTGCTTTAGCCAAGAAAATATTTTAAAAAAAGCCCAAACAATATTCAATGCATGTTTCAATTTTATGTATAGTTGTATTAAAAAAAAATCTAATACAGATGCTATTTTTTCATTAAATTTGTACAAATTGTTGGTATTGAGATAAGAAAATAATTTGTGAGGATGTTGTTTTGTTTGTAGATAAAAAAAGTTGAAGCTTATTTAATGAATATTTTACATACTTCCGTTATAAAGTGTTGTTAATAATTCTTTTATAATTTGAATACCTAAGTACATAAAATAATATTTGCATATGGCCTCAACTTTAAAAAAAAACAAAAACAATTTTAAATACTTAATATTGTTTGACATTATGAATAAGAAAAAGTAGTAACAAAGTTAAAAAAGTAATTTAGTTAATTAAAATGGAACATTTTATTAAACATTTTAGATATATACATGTTTTATTTTACCTTCGGAGTTGTATTAAGAATGCTGTAAAGTTGTACGTTGAACAAGTCCTTTAGTGATTTTAACTAATTTTTTACATTTTTATCAGACATTTAGTTTGACATATTTTGTTGTACATAAAATGATTTTTATCACTTTTTACTCTACAGACTACAATTGTATTTGACGTGTGAGATTGTCAGTTATATAGATGGAAACTACAATAGGTTTTTTTTGTGTGTTTATAACTCTACAGGTCCCTCAATGCACTTAGATCTTTTATATTCATTTGTACATTATCAGTCATGTAAGCAATTTTGCCATTTGTAAAAAATGCTAAACAAACTAATAGCCCATGACATTTTTACTTAAGAAATAGAATAGAAAGTCAACCCTTATGTGCCTATATTGGTGTATATAAAAAAATAAATTAAATAAAAATATTTTTAGTATGCAAAGTTACTTTTTAATAACTGTTTGATTCGGGTAACTTTCTTGGCAATAAACCAAAAATAGCTCACTTAGATTGAACATCTCATAAATAGATCTAATAACAATGAGTACTATCTTTTTTACATTTGATATAAATTAATGCTTTCTGCTTGTATTGTAACAAATAATTATTTCTTTTATTATTTTAATATCGATGACTAGGTGTCAAGATTTTTTTTACATGTTACATATTTTTCTTTGGTTTAATACGGAAGGTGCAGAAGCAAATTCTGTTTTTGTGTTACTTCTTGTTCATGAACTTTTCTGTTTGAGAATGTGCTACACTTAAGGCATTTGTAATTTTAGTATTGGATACAAACTAACTTAACTTTAGTAATTATGCATTTATTTTATTCCCTTAATTATATATACATACATGCTATATGTATATATTTTTTATTATTACAAAATAATAAAATCCTTTATCTTATGTCAATTTGAAGATACTTCTGATTTAAAATCCTTTTAATTTGTTGTCCTACAGATCAGTTTAAAAAGTGACTTTATTGTGATTTAATATTTCTAGTTTTATGACATTGCTGGGGAACAATATAAAGTAAACATGACAAAAGCTCTCTTTAACATAAATCTACTATGTTGAACAAAAAAGGATAGATCTAATATGCTCTCTAAATGCTCAGCTAATATGGAATACTCATTTTCAGATTTCTAAAACAACTAAAAAGGATATTGTTATTAAAAGTACAGGCTGGTTAAAATGGCAACAAAATAAAGTGATTGACTGTACCATTAAAAATTAAACTTGAAATATAAGTTTAAAATCTGTCCCATGGATTTAATAAAATATTATTTATAAACATTAATAAACTGGCCTGTTTATAAATATATCATGAAAGTAATTGTTAAGGATTTCTAATTCCATGAGTTTATCATCACATATTTTGATATGTACATGTATCACCATATGAAATCAAATAATATTCTTTTTCTTCATATTTTTGTAATGTAGATTAGAATTTGAGAATTATAAAGTATAGTTGACATTTTTCACATGGCGTTTCTGTATTATTTTGGGACATACTATATTATTAAAAATACTATATTATTTCAAAAATTATTTCTTGAAATTTCCTGGGTTCTTAATTAGTGTTAGAATATACAGAGTTAGCGATCCAAACTATTACGTTTGTTCTTAGCTTTCTACAAAGCCAAGTTTATTATTATATTGTAGATTTTTGTATTTTCATATGTTAATGGTGTAAGAAAAATATATATTTAATTAAAATTTTATATATGTTGCTTACTCCAATGTTGTTCTTTTTATTATTGAGTTAGTTAGTAAATTATAAGTTTGTATTATTAATAAGTATTAATAACTAATACTCATTTAATTAGTTTAAGATACTATGTTGGATCATAACACACCATTGCATATTTCACAGCAGTATTTATTTTGCTCTTTTTATTCTTCTTTTCCTTTCATTTTTTTTTTGTGTTAAAATCATATTTATAACTGTATTTATTTGTTGGTTTTTCATTTATAAAAAAAATAATAATAATTGTCGATGAAGAGTTTAATTTAAGTGAGATGGCCGAATAAAGTAAAATAAAATGTTAGTTTCTACAATATTTCCTTTTCACTCAAATGCATTCCTGTTTTCTAATTAATCCTAATTATTTTGTTTCATGATGGAAAGGACTCTTCCTAAAACTATTTCTGAGAAGACTAACCCATCGAAATTTGCTAAGATTATGTTCATGAAGTTTAAAAAGAGAATATTTAATGAAGGTAATTTTTCTATATGTAAATGTAGTTCATACAATTTATTTGGCAATAAGAGTTGTATCTTGATTGTTATTACCATTTTATCATCAGGTAATTAGAATAATAAATTATTCTGATACTACACAAAGAATGAAGAGGATTGATACCTTGGAAGTTTAATAAATATATGTATATGAAGTTTTGGGGAAATGTCCAGATAAAAGAGATCTATGATCTATTATCATGCACATCATCCCATTTATTTGCTCTGTTGTGTTTAATGTACTTAGCAGGTCTTGACATGGCGCTCTTCGCTGGTAAGGTAATGGTCCTGAGTTCACAACCAACAACTTTTTTTTTATAACATAGCATCCCTGAGGGTTCATATATTCTTGGTGTTCAAATTAGTGTCTTGAGTAGGATCCAAACATAAGACCTCTGGATACGGACCCTGGCGCTTTTACTACTTGGACTATTATGACTTCCAGAAGAAATTCTGTTTGAAATAACTAGGTGTCCATAGGTAGTAGTGTTGTGGCTGCCTTGATTATATTTGACAATCTTTGATGTAATTTTGTTAAGGAAAAACATTTGAAGTGCACTTTTTATGATTCAGCAACGTATATTATTTTAATCAAAGAATAGTTTTTAGGGTTTAAGAAAGGATGACACATTGACTGTGGCTGGGGAAAAGCGTTACCTTTTTCTGGAGTGGAATTTTGGTTTCCATTTACTTTGCTATGAACGTATTAGGAAGTATGCATGCATTTTTTCAATATAAAAAAAGTGCTGTAGCGTATTTGGCAGTACTATCACAATTAGAAATTGGTTACACAACCATAAGCACAATAAATGCTATTTACCCCCTTGTACTATTTATTCCAGGTATTAGTAATAATTTTTGCTTTTTAAACTCACATTCCTGATAAAACAAAATAAAAATGTTGTCTTAAAAATTTCCTAGAATAGGTAACTAAATTTTTTATGAACTTTTTCTTCAAACGCTTCTCTTCTTAGACTTAAATGTTAAAACAACTGAAAGAAAGGGTTAAGAAAACATCATAAAATAACAAAAATATAAAAACCCTGTTTCAATTAAGAATTCTTTGCCCCCGAACAGCTATCGTGCAACTTGATCAATAGTTTAAAGTTAACTTGTGTGCAAATATAACATAATTAAACTAATTCCTATACAAAATAACCAAAAACGATTTCCAGAATGCATTTGTAAAATGGTTTACTAAACCCAACTTCCCTAAAAAGTGAAAATGTTTGCATGTTTGATAGTTTTGTTGCCAATGTATCTAAGGGGGCACAATAGATATTTTAGGTTGAGGTAGAACAGGCTTTGCAATCACCCAACCCTTATCCTCCTATAAGATATATTATTCTGTTGCTTCATTATTTCCTTTGAATTCAATATTTTTATGATAATATGACCAGGGACTCACATCTCACTTTTGCTCCCGGGCCCCCAAACTCCAAGATGTGCTTTTGGTTGTGGTCCCCATGGTTCAACATTTGACATTTACTTGATCTTACACGAAAAAATAAAATATCTGTGCAAGATATTCATGGGCTGACGGAAATCACATTTGGATTGGGTAGTAAGTATTAAATGAATTCACATCGCATCTATTCAGTCAAAAATTGTATGTAGTCAATTCCAGCATGAGAGCAATGCAGGATGCATATTTGTTTTCTACAATGCAAAAGAAGAATGGAATGTCAAAAACAATTAAGTGTTATTGTTTACACCAAACAAATGAAGTTAAAATTTATTGATGATCTTGAACTCAGTTGTCTGGCCAGTGTGTTCAATTTGTGATACCACAATAACTCATATTGATAAATAGAGTACATAAAATCATACATTTTATAAACCATATTAAATATAAATAAATTTTGTTTATCATATCTATTTCATCAAACATGATACAAAATATAACTAATGTTATATAGTATAAGTATTATAATAGGCCCACAATTTTTTCCACTGGGCATTATATCTCGACTCAATACATCAACAGTATGGCCCTGAGGTTCAAATTGGGCCTCCACTGGAGAACATTGATCTGCTGGAAAACAAACAAGACTTCTTGGGGTCAACAGAATGTAAATACAGTTTTATTCAAGCACAGTAAAGTAAATTTATTAAATAACAAACCATCATTAAAAGAACTGAGAAATAAAAAATGTTCATATAATACAAATCCTATTTAAAAGTTGAATTCTAATGTTCTTAAAATAATTTTTTTAATATTTCTTTTTTCTGACTAGAGGAAGAGTTAACTAGCAAATAATCTAGATACAGCAGTTGATTGTTTTATATTTTTTGAAAAACATAAATGCCCAATTCCTTGGTTGAGAAAAGCTAAGAGAAAAGTGAACTTCACCACAAACCATTTGTGCGATTAAATTGTTACTTCATAATCATAAATTGCCATGTTGTAAGAAAATTAATATTTTATTAATTACAATCACAATGCTCACTTGTCCATATTTATTTATAAATGTGTGCAAGAAGAGAAATGATTGCATATGATACAATAAACCTTAAAACAATCAAAAATTACGCTAAAGTAACTCTATTAATTAAATGATAATAAAACAAAAATCACAACTTTTGGCCTATGTATATCAAACTAATGCAACTATCCACAAACAAAAATGCCATTATATGCATTTTAATGTTACATTAATCTCTAATTGGACGGATTGATTATAAGTTTATCACATGTTAGTGGACGGAAATGTGATCAGTTGAGCAAAAAATATAAATTCTGCAATACAGTAGGAAAGGCACACATTCAAAGAATTGATTTAATTCGTTGATTTGAAGAACTGTTTTGTGGTACTCCGATTGTTTTCTTTCTTGTCAGTTGTTTTTACATTTTTAGATCCATTGGTGTATTTGGCTTATCTGTATCTCTGCATTCAAAGAGTGTCAAGCAGTGAATGCAAGAGTTCAAGTTGAGTATCATCCCAGCCAACATTTCCTAGGATCATAGTTGTTAATTCATCTTCTGGATTTACCAATTCTGGAAGGATTTGTTGTACTATAACATTGGGGCCTTGCATTGATACTTCTTGTGGAACATCTACTGTTTTGCGTTTTCCACTTTTTGCACGTCTATTTGTTAGACCACTACTCCCTAAAATAAATACAGTTGGAAATAAAATATTTTGTGCATCTGTTTTAATTGTACATAGTGTAATTAACATAAATTTATTTAAATTAAAATTGGATACGCTATTTTGTTACCTAGCCTTTTTCTATTCCGTTGGCCTTCCTCAAGAGTATCAATATCAAATTTCCAAAACCCTCCTTTGCCCGGTTCATCTTTGCTTCTTGGGACTTTGAGAAAACATTTATTTAAGCTCAAGTTATGTCTAATGGAATTCTGGAATAAAAATATTACTATTGGAGTTTATTCTGATTGTACATATGTAGCATACACTACATATCACACAGAGTATAAATGAATAAATTAACTTGATTAAAACGAGTTGAAAATAACCTTCTACATGACATGGACTACAGTTTTATAAAGGAAGCAAACTGATACTAAACCTGTTTCAAGCTTAATGTTATGTCTTTCAATTAATTATTTTTGTAAGTAAGGTCTTGGTTGAAATGAAAAAACCGAAGGTCGTGGGTCATGATACTCACTTTTTCATTTCAACCAGGACCTTACATACAAAAAAGAATAATTAATTGAAAGAAGTATTCAATCCAACGACTAAACATAATGTTCTTAATGTTATGTTTACATACAAAGACCATCAAATACATGTAAAAATCCACACCACATATTGGTTCATTTTTTATTTAATGATTATATACCTGCCAGCTGGGATCAGCATTTCTATAATACAGAAAGTTTTCTTTGATCCATGAATATATTGCCGAAAGAGTCATTTTGTTCTGGTTTGCTCTCATGGCCATGCATATGAGAGTTGCATATGAAAATGGAGGTTTTTTGTCACCACATGTTTTGTATTCTTCCAACATTGCAGGGTCTGTAAGAAAAAAATTAACATTGTTGTTATTCAATACGCTGAAAGAATAACATACTAAGTGTGAGTCGGAGAGTAGGTGATTTCTTTGGAGGTGGCTTCGGCGATGTGGGTGGTGTCGGCAGGGTAGGAGGCATGATGTTGAGATTATGCAGCCAGTTTAAACTGGTCAACTCTACATCTCCACTTGAATCCATTTGAGTGGCACAAACCATAGCCATATCTGTAAAATGAAATAACTTTTTTTAAGAGCAATTGAAAATTGTAAAATATACGACCGTTCATTTCCTAAACATTTTATAATTTATTTATAAACAAAAAGATTTTGAAAATAGGTATAAAGATTTCAGGGTAATGTACAGCTGCACAAAACAAATGACATTCAACCCACTGTTGATAATCTGATTTCTACTGCATTGCTTAAAGTAGAAAAGCATTGTTATCAAAAGGTATTCTGACTTGAAGCAAGGTCCACACACTAATGGAATTTTAATATAATGGCAAGAAAAGTGGTATTGCAAATATAATTGTAATTTTTAATCAAATATGAAAATTAATTTAAATAAAATTGACATATAATATTGGTGTGCTTTGATTTTTGTTCAATATTTCCCCACTTATTCATTTATACACTCAGTTAGGGTAAAACAATCATTACATGACATTTATTTAAGGTTTTTAGTTGAAATGAAAAAAAGTTAATGGCACTAGCAGGATTCGAACCCCCAATATTTTTTTTCATCTCAACTAAAAACCTTAATTAAATGTGATGTATTAATTGGTCAAGCGGACCACAAAAATAGTGAATTAAGTCATTATATTATTATAATTTTTAATACGGATCAGAAAATTTTACCATTCTTGGCCAAGTGGCCTGTCAATGCAAAATGGTCATTTAGAAAAAGCAGATTACAATGAAGATTTTAAATAAAAAAATAAATAAATACATAATAATAAAATAACTAGATTCTGATGTAAATTTCCGAAATAAAAAAAAAAAAAATAATCTAAAAACACTACATGGAAAAAGTTCTTAAAAAAACAAATTATATTTGTATGTTAAGTACATGTAAATTATTATATTAAATATTATCTACACACTCCAAAAAAGAAGAAAAAATAGAAATACGTAAATATAATTTTATTAATTCTCGGCTCTTCGGTATTCCAAACACTGTAATTTACATTCTTCCAGAGTTTGATATCCGCTGATGATGTCGTGTACGCAAGAATAATTTTTATAACGATGGTGCAACTAGATCAAATTTTTTAATGAGGAAGCAAGTTGTTCCATGAGCTGACGATAGTAGCGTCTGCTCTTCTTCACTCTCATACTTATATTCTTCTATTTCAGAAATCAATCACTTTTTAAAAAAAAATGTTTTCTTAATGCTCTCTTTAAATTCAGCATAAGCTTTTTCCCTTTAATCGTAAATAATTCTCAGCGCGTTCAACTGTCGTCTCTGACCCCCCGCGAGGCTACGAAATGTGTCTTTTGCTGAAATATTTTTTAGTTTGTTAAAAGCCCTCACCACATTAAATAATTTATCATTTCTGAAAGCAAAAGCGGTATTTATGTATTGTTGGCGTTCAGTTTAATTATTGGAGCAAAACCGATATAACACGTCCCCCTTGTGAACTTATTTGCAAGTTTTGACCTTCCTTCGCGTTATGTTTTTGACAAATTTTTTTTTGGACAATTTCAAGCAAGTTTACCAAATCAAATTTACAACTCACATTTTTGTTTGTTTTTCACTAATAAAAAGTTTTGCTGCATTGATCGTACTTGCCGATCTATTAGACGTTGCGTACTTGCAATTATTCCCATGGCGATTTCAATGCTCAGCGCATAATAAACTACGATATTTCATTGAATAACGACTAATATACCATTAGCTGGAAAATTTAATTTGACAAAAAAATCGGACAATTTAAAGGAAGGTCCTAAAGCAGATGATCCAAAGAAATTACAAGATTGCTACTGGTTCCAAGTAGCGATGGAGATTTGTTAACCATCGTGCAATGCAATAAATTAACGTCAAACGGCAAACCACTGTCAGAGCTAAAATATAAAGGGGATAAAATCGATAAAACGCTGTCAGGTGGAGGGACAAAGGGACGTCGGGGTGTTGGACCTATTCTCAAACAGCTATCGACCAATACTTCAACCTCTTCGTATATCTCTTTAGCAGAGAACTCTACTTCCAGATCCCCTTCTCTTCGTTCCGATTTATTAATTTTTCATTACCGTTCTCCCATTTTATTTATGCAGTACTCTTTGGATCCATTATGAATACATAAAAAATGGATAAAAGGGTTTTCACGTTTGTACGAAACTGGGCAGTTTTTGTTTTAAAAAATGTTTATATCGAGAAGAGTAAGTATAAAATAACTCCTGAAAAGATTTTGCAAAACACCGAAAGTCAAAGTTTTAAGCGACCCACATTTTAACCATAAATTTACATTATGAAATACCCAAGAAATTAAGCCTAATGATTGGTTGGTGTTTTTAATTGTGTCGTTTAGATTTTAGAAAAAACTAGTGTAGTGTTCGCCTTTTGGTTTATGGGACATTGATGTAATTGGTATCGGTATAACATTGATAACAAGTTACTTACGCGGATTGCCTTGCTGGGCTTAAGAACTTACTAAGCACGTACTTTTTGGAAAGAACTCAACGCAGTCTGAACGAACTGCTCTCTAGATATATTTAACTTAAGTTTGTCTCGTTTTTTTCTTCTTTTTTTAAAACTCCTATACCAATTCTCGTTATAAGTACCAACATTTTTCACCCGAATTTTCAACCTTTTATTTTCATTTTAATAAAATTCAGTCGAATAAAATAATCGCAATAGATAAGTTAGGCATACTAAATTAAATGTTAAATATTGAGTCACCAGGCTTTCTCATTTTTAATATATATGGATTTATAGCACAGAAATTAATACAATGGGCCATACACAATGCCATATTTGGAAAATTAATACTATTATTAGTACTATCATTAATAATTTGGGTAACTTATAATTCGATAGAAATTTTTTTCAAGAGTCCTAACTAAACTATATCATACCCCATCACTACTTTCTGAATAGTTATTTATTTTAACTTACATTAACATTAATTAATTTAACATTTTTCTTTTTAAGTTTCAGGCCACAATGTGAACATTTTCAATGTACGAGTTGTAAATTTTTGAATTGAAGAAGGGTAAAATAGGATAAGAAGGAGCGGGACATTTTATTTTTAATTTAAGAAATTACAAGTAGCTAATTATTAGGAAATCGTGAGATGCAGTGTGGTGTGATGTAGGTTTCAGAAAAACATTTGCTTTATCGTGCCAACATTTCGATCTTTATTGAGATCATCGTCAGGGCCTGGGATTTACAAACATGATTTACATTGAACAAATACATGTATGATGTGGAAAAAGTGAATTTATACAATGCAAAATATATGTTTTTTATATATTCAATCAAAGTATTTCTACTCACCCAAAGTGTTTGTTTTCTGTGTAAATGTGCCATTTTTGCGAGTCGTGTTGAGAATGCCAGTGATATTTTGCTGTTTTATGTTTATATTCGTTGGATTTTGAAGGGGTGGGGAAGGAAATCGGTATAGAAAAGACATTTTTGCGAATGGCGTCGGCTTCTTTAAGGTGATAAGAGCCGTCGAAGGGAAAAATGTGTAAATCAACATATCTATGATTGCAAAAACCCAAGCAAAATCCCACAGCACTCGCTACCCACCGTTTTGAACACAAACACAATTTCGACTTGAACAATCCAAAAATATTACACACAGAACAAAACAAACATAAACGTAATTTTTTAGAAATGGTTTATATCAATAGAGATAAGCACAGCATCAATTACAGAACAGACACATGTAAAATCAGTCGCAGCTATGCCAACATCATTAAACAAATTCAATAAGATAACATACATATATCATTACATTACATTCCTCACATCGAATATTTTTCACATCGTCTAATTTCCCAACAATTTAGCTTTCCATTTCTTATTTATCCATTTCTATATAATCATGAAAGGATAATCTGGCCGGACCATTACCAACACTTTTTCCCTTTGTCAGCTCTTTTCACCTCAAAGAAGCCGACGCCTTATACAAAAATGTCTTTTCTATACCGACCTCCTTCCCCGCCCTTCAAAATCCAAGATATATAAACATAATACAGCAATATCGCACTAGCACACTAACACGACACGCAAGAATGGCACAATAACACAGAAGATAAAACACTTCGAGTGAGTAGAAATACTTTGATTGATTATATAAAAAATATATTTTGCATTGTATAAATTCACTTTTCCACGTCCAAAATGTATTTGTTCAACGTAAACAATGTTTGTAAATCCCAGGACCTGAAGATCTCTGTAAAGATCGAAACGTCGGCACGATAAATAAAATATTTTTCTGAAACCTACATATCACTAGACCGCATGTTACGATTTCTAAATAATTATCGATTAAAGGTCACTAATCACCTCACATTATAAGTAGGATCATAAAACGGAATCAGCTTCATAACGCCTCTCGCCTGCAAGTCGAATGTGGATTCACATCAATCTTGTAAATATGATTTGAATTAACATTGTCGAATACCCAATTTAAATTTACGACAATTACATATTTCGTTAAAGCTTATTCTAGATAGTCTGAACACCTACGTAAAGAACAGGATTTCCTGTTATTGTGTTTTATACAAAATAAAACGTAGAACGTAACTCGTTTTCCTCCATCCTTGCTTCTTCGATAGGCAAAATATTTTTTATTTGATTGATTTTGGCAAAGGAAAAAAGTAGATTTTTTAAAAATTCTTTCGTTATTATTGGTGTAATGAGTAGGTGAAATCGCGGTGCTTTGGTAGCTGAAGCTCATGCTTATCTTGGAGGGTTTGACGTCCGCGTGGATGTTGGTCAGCCGGGTCGATAGAATGACGTCACCAGGGTTCTGACCATCCAGTCCAGATGGGATCAATATCAGCAACAGTAGAGGGGTGGACCAAGATACTGGCCATCTGCATTATTAATCCACTATGACCGATCCCACTCTCCCTTACCACTTCCAAAACTGTTCCTCTTCGGAGAAATAGGATCGTGTAACTGGCGATTTCATGTTATCAATTTATATTTTATTGTAGGGTTTTTAAAAACAAAAATCCTGCCTGTTGGATGTCTGTTCAACAAATACAAATTTGACGGATAATTTTTTGTTAAATAATAAGTTTAAAATATAAATATAATAAATAAAGATTTGTCTTGTACAACGGAATATTTGAACTGAAAAAGAATAACAAAATATTTTACTTTTAATTTTACGACCAGCACGATTTTCCCTGCGCTGACATCCGTTTCGGAGGATACACTACGACAATGAGTATGACCAATTTATGAGGTCGTCGGAACTCCAGATGTTATTTTATTTAAAAAATAAAATAAATAAGCTTTAATTCATTAGCGTTAATTGTGCAACTCCGTCTGTCGATCTGCTTTCGGATGGGAAAATAGTTAAATTTATCTAAAAGTAGAAAAAGGTGGGAAAAGGGGAAAAACTGAAGCTGTAACTGTATGTTGAATGGACCGTTGATTATTACAGAATACTTTCTTGCTTTTATTACGCTTGTGTTAGTGATGACAAAATTAAAACAAAAATAATACAAATTTGTGAACATAAAGCATCTTTATTGCCTGATATCGAAATATGTACACGATATATTACAATTAAAGATACATAAAATTTAAAAAAAAAAAGCAAACGTGCAAATAACAGTGATGTTTCTACATTTATACAAGGCAAGTTAAACAAAATTGTTGTTTCCAAACAGATAGGTGATTCGTGCGAAACTTGAGTGTGACTCATCTCGTTTGTAGTGCTTCAGATTATTAATTTTTTTTGTTGTTTTTATTTTTCCAATCCAAACTTACGTATAAGACAACGACGTCAGGGTTGTGAGGAGGGTTCGGAGGGAAACGCTTTGCGAAGGGGTGCGGCGATGGTTAAAGCTTCATGCCCGGGGTTGGAATAGGCTTGGATTGGAAATGGGAGCGGGTCTCGCCTCTGGAAAGGGCTTAGCGCAGGTGTTGGCTTTGAGGACAGGTGTGGGTTGACCACCCTCTCCCCCTACCCAGACTTCGCCCAGTGCCCACTTCTATCCTATGTACAAAATATGCGTGAAATTGTGCATTAATTAATTCCACTATGTATCAACCCACCGTTTTATTAAAGTTACAATTGTAACGGGGCACCTATTAACTATTATTAATTTATTTTATATCAACAAGTTGCAAAAAGTACAAGTTAAATAAATGAAAATACCATCCACATGCACATTCACTGGAAAGTGATCTCTCTCTCTC